>RJWJ010001255.1:0-141375 GCA_004363605.1 Indri indri | reverse complement strand
AAGAAAATTAATTGGACAGCTAAAAATATATAGAGAAAAAATTAGCCGGGCATGGTGGCACATGCCTGTAGTCCCAGCCAGTCGGGAGGCTGAGACAGTAGGATTGCTCGAGCCCAGGAGTTCGAGGTTGCTGTGAGCTAGGCTGACGCCACGGCACTCGCCCCAGGCAAGAGAGTGAGACTCTGTCTCAAAAAAAAAATAAAATAAAATAAAATAAAATAAAATAAATAAAAAAATAAAAAAAGAAAAGGAGTACAGTGAATTTGAAAATTAATTATTAATAAGCAAATTATTGAATTTATTGAAATATTGAAATTATAAAAAAGCAAATGAATAAGAGATATTGAAGTGCAAAAGAATAAAAACTAAAGCTTTATAAAGATAAGATACTTTACAATAACTATCCAAATTGTTTTGTAAGAAGCAAATGTGAAATGTGTAAGATACGGAGCATTCAACACACAACACTCACCAACAAATACCTACTGACTGCCCACTTAGCACTTACAGTCCAGTAGGGAACCGAGAAGATAGTTACAATGTGGTAAGTGCCCTGCCAGATAAAACATGCAGTGTCCTAATGAGAACCAGGAGAGGCATTTAGGACATCCCAGCTGTCTTCCTGGAAGGGGTGACACCTAAGCTTTCACCCAAAGGAGAAACTGGAGGAAACAATGCAGGAATAAATTCCACATGCAAAGCTAGGGCACGTGATGCGCTGAGTAACTAAAAGTGGTCAGGAGGACACAGAATTATGAAACCTCAAAGGTGGGCAGGAAGCAGGTTATTCTCCTGAACCCTGGACTTTACCCTGAGGGCAGATTTGTAGGCTGGAGATAGACAGGACCTGTGGAGTATTTTCAACTGGACACAACAGATTGGAAGCAGGGACAAGACAGACCCAGGGAGACCAATTATTAAAGTATCTCTCCAAATATTTTGACAAACGAAATGCATGTTACCTGTTGCCCAGTATGCACACAGACCTGGACACACACACTAAACTGAAACGAGTTTCCTGAAATACTTTTTCTACATACGATGCATTCGACATTTTCTATTCGATGTTTTTCATTTTCTAAATGGTGAAACTGCATGACTCACCTCAACTGATTTCACAACCCATTAACAAGTCACTACTCTTGAGTTGCAGAAAACTTGAGTTAGGAAGTTGCTTAGATACTCCAGAGAAGAGATGAAAATAGTAGGATCTAGGGAAGCAGAGAGCTGCATAGAAGGATGTGGAATGATTCCAGAGGGATTTAAGAAGATAAGACGGAAGGACCCAAAGTAGTGAGGGACAATGCCCAGGGGTTTAGCTTGCACACTGGGTGGACAAAGGGCTTGTGCGCTGAGATGAGAGGGTAAAGTTAATGAATGTTTGAGAAATGCCGGATTTTTTTTTTTTTGTAAACACAAATGTATTCCTTAATTTGAGGCACATCCAGAGAAAAACAGGTAACTCCAGAAAATGTTCATTTTAGTATAAGAGGAAGCAACATGGTGGAGGTAGAGAAGGAAATCAGGGGAGAGGGGCTAACGCTGAGCCTGAAGATTCCACCTGGAAAGGGCAGTCAGGCTATGAATCGCTGGGGAAACAAACAGCGCATATCCAAGACTCACCTGGTGTTTTGCTGTGGCTGACATTAGGCTTTGGCGAGCTGGGAACAGGTTAAGTATAGCCTCGGCTTTTCACTTAGCAACTGTGTTGTCAGAAGTTGGCTTCTTTTACACATGAAGTTGGCATCAAATTTGGAATTCACAATCACTAGTTCAGGACCGTCACAGGCATTGCTTAGGCACTTCTTATAAAAATGGGAATAGCATTAACTTTACTCTTCATGCAGCTTTCTGACAACAGCGGGTCAAAGGGACTTTTTTCCTGCTCCTCCAAGAGTTTCCACTGTCCCCATCCTTCTGCTTCCAAATCTTTTATTTTGCAAAGCCATAGGGAGTGGTGGTAGCCTGTTGCTAGTTGAAGATTTTGAACAATAGGTGTTTCTGAGACTGGCTTATTGAAACAGTCTTGTCTGTGTCCTGGGGGAGATTGTAAATGAGATGTCAACAGGAGCTCTTTTGTGTGGATGGCATTCATCCCGAAAGAGAGGAATTCCCTTACTGCGCCAGTATGTAAAGCAGATTTGTTGCTGCTTCTGCTAAAACTTTTTATCCAACTGCCGGAGCTAACAGCAGTGAATGAGTCTCTTGGTGTGAGTGTAACTTTCTTCCCTCCTTAGCAAAGCAATGACTCAGTCATTTACATTTCGAAAGGAAGGCTCCTAAGAAGATTTCTTGGATTTTCATCAGCTCGAGCCTCTTTTCTTGACTATCACGTGGGCCGACCTGTCAGCAATCCTGTTAACCCGGGCGGAGGGGAGTCTGGAGGAGCTGTTTTTCTCACTCCCTGGAAAACTTCTTGCTGTTTTGCTCGCTTTCTTTTTTAAATCCAAGGAGAGAGACAAACACAATTTCCTGTCTTAAGCCTTTTTCCTTTCTGCCTCTCCTCCCCCACCCCGCCTTTTTTTTTTTGTAAAGGACAGGCAATTTCAGTTGACTGTAATTACCTCTGGCTGAGGTTTGACTAACTCCACCCTTAGAAGATAAGGCGACCGTTTTATTACCTCTCAGCCAGGTGCCTGAGGGTGACAAGACTTGCCCTTATCGGGCGACCCGACAAGGTTATCAGCAACTGCGAATGGGCTGAACCTCGGAGCAGTGGCCATCAAAATGCCTCCCTTCCCTGCGATCCACTTTCCAACCCTCTGTAGGCAGTGCATTTCGATCCGAACACTAGCTCTGGCTTCCTCAAGTTTTTCCGCATTCCTGCACCTTAGCTCTGTCCTGTTGTGCTCTCTTTGGAACATGAGCAGCAATAACAGCAGACGTAATTATGGGCAGCGTCAGCCGTCACCACGAGCCATTCCACAGCATGAGCATGAAGTCTCGACTGCGGTCCCATTCAACACCAACAAGCAGAATGTTTCAGCATCTTCTGCCCTGGTAGATGCAGCAGTGTTTACAGTTGCCTTTGCAAAACCGGATATGTGATAAAATCTTTGACCTATGATGGTAGGAATTCCCCCAAAATAAGATTTTATTGCCTTTACTTTGTATCATTCCCTTTGAAAACTGGAATATAGTCCACGCCAGGAGGCAGTGCAGTGCTTGCTTTAGATAAAAAAATGACTAGTGCTCGATCTACTTATGTCTGTAGTTCATTAACATAGGTATCTTACCTATGCACCAATTTATTCTTTAATTCAAGCTACATCACATGGATTATATCGGTTATCTTTTGGGTTGGAAATGTGGTTTATGAATGTACATGTTTGAAAAAGACTTCCACAGTGTGTGTGTGAGGCAGAGCTTGAATGATGAGCTCAAGGCACCCGGCCTGGATGGCCCGGACCTAGCGGGGAGCTGCCCTCCTGTCAGTGCAAATTACAGTGGGCCAAGGTAAAGAATGTTGGTTTTATTTATTTTGCTATAGCCTGAGGGTAGGGGATGGGAAAGAAGGGGTGGAGAAGAGAATGATGGAAAAGATGACTTGGGGAAAAAAGTACACGCAACTTTGCAGGCGACCTTGCACATGTGAAGCGTTTATCCATAAGGACACATCAGATTACCCTGTTCTGTAATTTATATAGACCTCATTCCACACTGAGGAAAAAGACAGTTAAAAGCCCCTCCTGGTGTCCCAATTACCATTATAATAAAAGACACCCAAAAAAGGATTTTTTTTTAATTTTTTATTTTTCACAGATAGGCTCTCCCGCTGGCACCCAGGCTGGAGTGCAGTGGCATGATCGTAGCTCGCTGCAACCCGGAACTCCTGGCCTCAAGCCATCCTCCCGCCTTGGCCTCCAAAGTACTGAGATTATAGGCTCAGGTCACCGTGCCCAGCCCATGAGACTATAGGTAAAGCACCTGACTTTATTAAATATTCACTGAATGAGGAGAAGAATGAGAGTTGGGTAGAGTAAATTGATACAGATTTTAATACTGGCCTTACCAGTTACCTAGGTTATTTTTATTTAATTTTGGCAAATGACAAATACTTAACAGTTTGGTGTTCTTTTAAATGCAATCTTTAAGGGACACTTAATAGTTAGGGAGAGGGAAAGAGCCCTGGGGGGGGGGGGCACCTGGACAAGATCTCTGGATCCCAGTCCTCTGTGGGTGACAAAGTTGGATAATGAATAAGGCCACATTTTAAAGTGCTAATGCTGTTATTTGAGCATCAGGAAGGAGCTGGTGGCCTTTCTGGGCCAAACGGGCTGATATAAACAGTATTCTACAGGTTAACCCAGATAATTTTTCCTGTCTTTCCTTTGCAAAGGGGGTTTCAGGGAGGACAGAGGAAAGGAGGAGGGTGAGTAATTAAGTGCCTAACTACACAGACCAGGGCGGCTGCGTGGCCTCCCCCGCACCCTGCTTCCCAGCCCCAGGTCATTATTCCCCATCCATCTGAAACCAACAGGAAGGAATGGTGGACGCATTTGCTTTCTTCTTTACTTCCCCACACATCCTGTTCTCCCAGCTTTGGGGATTTGAGTCTGCCTTGTGCAAAGCTCCTGCTCCGGGCAAGCCCGGGCTCCGGCTGCAGGTCTTCTGCTCACAGGCAGAGCGTAGGCCTGCTAGGTGGAGGGGCTGCCTTCTCTCCAAAGCCCAGGCAGCCTGCCAGTGAGCAGAGGTTACTCATAAATCCACACTGGAGTCGCAGTTAGGGCTTACAGATGTGATGTATCCTGGTTTGGACACAGGCCACTCACTCTGCACAGTCACCCCACTTGCTGAAGTGAGACCAAGTGGCAATATGTGCTCGATACCCGATACCGGGCTCCCATCTAGAAACAATCAGCTACTCCAAACAGCCTCAGAGCTAGGAACGCTTGGGTTCTATTTTGTTTACCAGACATACAGGAGAGTCTTCACTGCCTGTTCCATCATGTGACTCTATTCCAGATTTTTCCTTTATTCCTGTCTCCAAGGTCCCATTGTGCAGGTGATACTAATTCTCATGAAATGAGACCAGGTAGAGAAAGATCCCCAGCTCTGAGAGAGTCATCTTGTGTGCAAGTGAACAGAGCACGGAAGTACAAATCAAAGAATAGCAAGGAGTGAAAAGTACTAAGGGGAGGAAAAACAGCTGCACCGGAAAAGCAGTGAGTGTCATGGGCCCTCCCATGGCCATTAGCCCAGTGCCTGTGGGTAAAGCCAAGCGGAGAGAATGAAGGACATCAGGTGAATAATCCACGGGACCAAACGGCTTCAGAGGACATTAGATTGGGATTTGAACGTGCTAGCACCGTGTCAAATGGTGGCCAATCATAATTGCACTTGGCCGCTGCCAAACACAAGTGGGCATCAGTGATAGATTACATTGCACCATCCAAGATCACAAGGAATGGCTTTGCTGAGGTCTTCATTTTACTTATGCCCTGACAACCTCCCTTTCCTGATTGTTAGTCCCTTTTTCCTCCAGGAAGTGTCTTCTCATCCCTGCTCATCCCTTCATGGAACAAATATTTACTGCGGTAGTACTATGTGCCACACGTGTGCTGAGTACTGCGGTTACATCCGGGCATCAGACAGGCAACAATGCCTGGCCTTGTGATTCTTACATCCTTAACTAATTCCTTTCTCTCAGTCTGATCAAGAAAGAAAAAAAATCTCCTAATAGGGAATATAGGAACGTATTGCTGAAAAATGACATCTGACAAGAAATGAAAGCTGGTTGACAAAAAGCTTAAAAGAAAAATTTACTTCCTTGCTCGCTCCTGGCACCGTCCCCACCGCAGCCTCCTGGGCTTGCTGTCTCTCAACGAGACCTGGTCTGCCCTAACCTGAGGTGTTGGTAGACCAGCTGCCCAAACAGGAAACCTTATATAATTCTATAACCCTGACCTTGGGCTCCAAATCTTCCCCTCCTGTAAACAGTCCATTCAACCCAGGAAGACCTGCAGACCTGGCTGGGACACGTTTTGAAAAACACACACATTGTTACAACTGTTGAAAAAAAAAAAATCCCTAGGTCTAAGAGGAAGCGATAATATATCTGACTCAATGGTAGAAATCACTTCATAAAGTAATGGAACAAATGGAAATTTAATCCTAACAGATGAAACTGCCAGGGCAGTCACTTGCATACAAAGATGACTCAATAGCACCTGTTGGAAAGGCCAGGAAAATGAGCCGTGAAATCCTGATCACATTCCCTACTGGAAGCAACACCCCTGCCTTGCAAATTAGTAAGCCCGTTGTTCTAAACATCCTGACTTCAACATGTGCGCCCTTGGTCCATGAAGGCTGTGACTCACCTTAGCTACTGGTCAAATGATTCTTACTCAGAGCCCCAGGGTTTTAAACCTTAGTATTAAATCGTCTAGGCAAATACTAGCCAAATGTCTGTCTACTTTCAAGATTCTCCTTTGAAATTACGGCTTTTAGGCAACAACTAGTTTTACATATGGTTAACTTTCAACTTCTAATATTATTGAACTTTTCTCCAAGCTCCATGAAAAGTCCCCATTAGAAGTTTTAGACCTTAGCCCCTGGACCTAGGCCTTCTGAAATGACCTTCCCTCAAACATCATTTTATTTCCTCTAATTTAGTTAATTAATGGAACTCTCTAAAGAGAACAGTTACTTTGATCTAAAGCTCTTTTTAGTTTCCAGTTAACTTTTCCGGAGGGAGACAGAAAGGATGTCCTCCCTGACCACCGGGAGCTACCAAGAGCTCACGAGTGTACTCGTGCCTCCAAACCGAGGCAGCACGGAGGATGGAGCACCCAGCAGGAAAACAGGTTAAAAATACTGCCTGTGGCATGTTCGTGGGTGTTTGCCCCACACGGAGATAAAAGAATTAAGGTGGGGCTTTGAGGCATGCTCCCTTGGGTAGCTGGGCCTGCAGTCTGGAAATCCTTAGTAATCCCCGCAGGCAGGCTAACTGGAAGCCAGCAACACAAATTAGAAGTGCTTCTGGCCTGAGAAAAAGGTGTCCACATACAAAGTACAAATTCAGATTAAAAATGGAAAATTCTCTGTTTCTGGGCTATTTATCCTCACTGCCATCCACCCAACTGTTGGCTGTAACTGGGATATGAAGAAAGAGATCGGGTGAAATAAGCTACAGCAGTTCTTGTATTTTAACTTGCCACGCTAAAAAATAGGACCCTAGCTGTGACTTATAAAAACAAAACCAAAAAACAATCCTCAGCCCCAACCCAGAGATTCTCCACTGCACCGACGGTAAAGTGTTTGTTAAGGTGGTATGTTAAAAAGCAAGCCATTCTGAGTCTTGACTCCCACTCTTTATGCTTTTTGGAAGGCAAGTCCAGCAAAGACATCCACCCCTTCCCTAGCGCGACTTACCTTGTAGCCGAGCGGCGGGTTACAAAGTACATAAACGACGTTCCGATCTTGGCCACAGGGGGACGCTCGAGAGCTGGATTGCCAGCGGCCACGCTTTGTTGTTTCAGATTTTGGGTTGGGAGGCAGGGAGGGAGGGAGTGTGGGGGTGGTGGGGGAGATGCAGCTGGCTTGAAAAAAGGCATCCATTTGTTCCCTGAAAGTATGCCACTTGCCCTTTTCTAAGTCAAAGGTTGCCACGTTACCTGTTGCCAGGTTCCTGAGAGTGCTTGGGGAAAATGTGGCTCGAAAGGCGCAGCCCGGAGTCCTTCAGCTGGGGAGGTCTCAGCTCTTTTGACTGGGCTGGCGCTGCCATTTGGAGGGCAGCTGTTGCGGACCGCCTGCGCATTGTTTGGTTGGAGTTCTGACAGAGGAGTGGCTGCGACTGACATCATTTCCAGCCATCAAGTGCCCGGGGCTATTTTTTTTTTTTTTTAATGACTCTAACTTTCTCTGCTCCCTCCCTCTCTGGATTTTGTACAGTGCATGCACTGTGCGAAACAGCCTCACCTCAGGAAGCCCAAGTTTTGTAGCAACTTGTTAAAACAACTCGGGTGCCTCTTAAAAAAAAAAAAAGTTGTGACTCTGAAACAAACCTTTCCATTCTCTCTCCTCTCTGAGAACAATGTTGTGTTTGATTAGCTGCACAGCCAGGGCTTTCCGAAAGATCTGTTCTCCCCAGAAGAGGCGGCTGCTATCAGTTGAATAGATCTCTAAGCCAGACATGCCGAGGCTTGGGGCATTTGTCTGGCATTAGGAAGTGTCTGGAATACTAGTAACTACCAACTGGCAGGTCGTATGACTACAAGAGTTATTACACTGCCCCTCCCTCTCTTGTCCACATTCCCTCTCCTCCCCCTGCACACTCGCACACAAGCGTGCTTTTTTTCTACTTTGACTGAGAAAAGTTGAGCTAGTCATCTTTGCGGTTTCCGCAGAGGATGTAACCCGGAGAGCAGACCACAGGATGCCCTGTGCCTCACAGAGGTGGGCTGAGAATCGGGGTTCTCAGCCCCGCAGCCTCTGATCTCTGCCTTCTTGCCACTGACCACCACTCTTTGGGTGGCCTGTAAATGTGAAGCTGTAAATATTTTGCAACAAGGTAGTGATTTTTCCATGTGTAGTTTGTTGTGCAGAGTCTCTCTCTTTCTGCAGCATTTTGAAAGTGGCACCCCTTGTTGAGCACCCCAAATTCATTCATGCATTAAACCTTTGGTGAGTTCTTGCAGGATGCGGAAAGCTGCGCATGGAAAGCGTTATGCTTTACTGGACGAGGTCTGTCATGGAAAGTGTTTATTGGAGGCATGAAGAGAGGTGCTTTGGGTTAATGAAAAGATGGGACTGGGAGCCCTGAGTGTTCTGCTACTTAGCAGCTATGTCTTACGTACATCAGTTACCTGCTCTGAGCCTTAATATTTCGATCAATCAAATGGAGATGTGAGACCATGTCTATTAAATTCTTAGCACACTGTCTGGTACTGAGTAAGGATTTGCTGTCTGGTGACTAGGAAGATCTAATGGCACGTCTGAACTAATTCTCATCTCATCATCTTTGTTTCGTTGCCTGGGTTTGTGCTTTTTCCCAGTGAGGGACTTGAGCCAGACCACTGATCTGCCCGGGAGTCCAGCCTGCGTAGCACATCACCCTGAGAAGCAGGACCTCCTCAACTCCTCCTCAACTCATAAACACAGAACTTCTGGGCCTACTTGGCTGGAAGAGTTGACAACACACTTGCCTATTAGCAGTTTTGTTATTATCAGTGCCAAACACTTTCCCTGGATGCCAGAATATTCGTCATTGCTACCAAAGAGCCTGGCTGGGAGCTTCTTCTCTGGCTGCTTCTTTTGGCTTCCTTCTTCGGCTATGTAGCATCACTGTCTATGGGACCCTGCTTCTCAAATCCTTTTCTGGACGTCACGCATACTCATAAAACATGAGAGCTCCACTGTGAAAGAATCTTGTCACCTAGCTCAGCTCCCTATCAGATGTTGGTCCAATTTCTGTAACTTCCCAGCCAAAAAATGAGCTTGTCTGTGCCTGAACACCTCGAGGGACGGAGAACTCACTCCCCAGTGAGGTCCTCGTGTTCCATCTATGGACAACTGATGACTACGGAATTATTCTTTAAGCCTCTCTGAATTCTTACCTTTGTGGTTTCCCCTGGGGACTTACACAGAACAAGTCCACACCATCCCCTACGCAACAGCCCTCCCAATAATTGAAAATCCCTGTCCTCCTTCTCTTCCAAATGAAACATCCCCTCTCCTTAAACTGTTCCCCATAAGATATGGTTTACCTCTCCTCAGAGCACCTTGCAAATTCCTCTTGAAGAGAGATGCCCAGAAGGAAACGCAACACAAGGATCCTTCCATTGTTCTAGATACCACACTTCCAAGCGGGCTCACCTTTTCCGAAATAGACCTCTTACCCGACATTAAAACCCTAAGTCCAGTCTTCCCCATTTGGTATTTCTACAGCAGTCTCTTCCTGCCTGCAATTGAGTCTTCCACACTTCTTTTTGAGTTTTGACCTCTTCACAATGTTTTGTCGTGGTTCCAAGTTCTCTGTAATACGTTCTTAAACTTCCTTGCACTGCCTCTGCCCTGTTCTCTGGATTTGCAAATGTTCTGTGTCATTGCTTCTCAAACTGTCTCTGGTGAGCAACCAATTCGTTCCTTTGATCTTCAATCTGTTGCAGATCAATGCTTTGGTAAAAAGCTATAATTGAATAACTAGAAAAAGGAAATTATAAAAACAAAGACATACAAAAACAAGCCCATAGTTTTCTTTTTATTAGACTCAACTGACAAAACACTCATAAAATTGCTACAAAAGTTTCTAAAAGGTTACTCTCAATTTTAGTAGTATGTCTCACCATGCACTATAACAAATAGTTTGAGAGCTAGCACAAAGCCGGTGGGGTTTTTGTAGACCAGACTTTGAATAGCACTGCTCTGTACAAAGAGGTGTGCTGAAAATGCTTAACAACGGGCTCTGTACTGGGAAACCTGTTGATTTACAGCATTCGCCAATTTCTGTGGTGTAAATATACCAAGGTCAATTTCAAGTTACCAGGGAAATATGACTGAACACAGAGGTGGGAAGACATGTGCACAGTTCCAACACCCCTCTGTCAACACTTTTTAATAAAGCCCTTCCTTTAGAGGGCTTGTTAAGCAACTACTGTTCAGCTGCACCAAATCAAGAGAACTTTGCCCTTGGCAAATATTAGACAGTGGGCGAAGCAGCCCTTCTCTTTTTGGTGGTCTTCAGCTCAGTAAGATGAGACCATCTGATATAACTCACAGCATGTCCAAAGTTACTTGCACTGTGAGTTCTGTATAGAAGCTGCCACTTCTCAGGCCTGATCAATTCACAGCTTGCTTTGTGCTAGATAAGAACGACTTATGGTAATACGTTTACATCAAAAAGACATTGACTGGGCCGGGCATGGTGGTTCACGCCTGTAATCCTAGCACTCTCTGAGGCGGGCGGATCTTTTGAGCTCAGGAGTTCAAGACCAGCCTGAGCAAGAGCGAGACCCCGTCTCTACTAAAAAATAGAAACAAATTAGCTGGACAACTGAAAATATATAGAAAAAATTAGCCAGGTGTGGTGGCACATGCCTGTAGTCCCAGCTACTCGGGAGGCTGAGGCAGGAGGATCACTTGAGCCCAGGAGTTTGAGGTTGCTGTGAGCTAGGCTGACGCCATGGCACTCTAGCCCGGGCAAAAGAGTGAGACTCTGTCTCAAAAAAAAGAAAAAAAAAAAGATATTGACTGCTGGACAGCTGTAGCTATTAACATATCTATATCCATTTAATTCGTTTGTTATCATATTGTGTTTTTATTTGTAGTTTCTTATGGGCTTGCTCTCTCATATTTGAAAGAAACTCTAAAATCCAGTAATCAGAAACTGCTAAATAATTTCTCCACACAGCTTTATGGTGTATGACCCATTAGTTTAGCCAGTAAGAGCTTAGGAATAAAAAGGTACAAAAAGTGGGTTTGAGCTCACATTTGTTTTGTGGCCACACCCGATACGTGTGTGCTCTTGATCACAAAGGATAACCCAAGCGTATGCCACAAAACCTTTACCACTACCGAATAAAATGATTCCTGGCAGGCCGGGCGCGGTGGCTCACGCCTGTAATCCTAGCACTCTGGGAGGCCAAGGCGGGCGGATTGTTTGAGCTCAGGAGTTCGAGACCAGCCTGTGCAAGAGCGAGACCCCATCTCTACTAAAAATAGAAAGAAATTAGCTGGACAACCAAAAATACATAGAAAAAAATTAGCCGGGCATGGTGGCGCATGCCTGTAGTCCCAGCTACTCATGAGGCTGAGGCAGAAGGATTGCTTGAGCCCAGGAGTTTGAGGTTGCTGTGAGCTAGGCTGACGCCACGGCACTCACTCTAGCCAGAGCAACAGAGTGAGACTGTCTCAAAAAAAAAAAAAAAAAAAAAATGATTCCTGGCTTTACTGAGGCTTTCAACATTAGCATTATCTGTCAATGCAAATATAGACAATATTGAATAGTTAGCTAGAAGCTGAAATGATAAGAATTGGTTCTCATTTATTTTCTCTATAAAATCTTTAAAAAAAAAATTTTATAACTTCTTAACTCAAATGTAAAAACCAACCTCTGGTCTCTCTGTGCTCTTCAGTATCAACTGAATGAAAATTATGTCACTGAAGTCTACAACTCTGTTTCCGCTGACTCTTCTTATAAATGCATAGGTGTCCTTTCAGCCAAGTTTTCACTGGGGTAGTATATCAGGACCCAAAGAAGGCAAAAAGATCATTTTACTTGAAATGAACAAATAAACAAATCCAGGCAAAAGAAAGCAATAATAATGATTAAAATACATTTCTTTTTTCAAGTTCCACATGCATTTTTAAATTATTCTTTTTTGAGAATGTTACTCTTGAACAGTGAGGTGTTTCACTTACAATATATATGGCTCTCATTTTCTCTTTCTCTTTTGACCAGACAGTATTTATTAGCTTGTGTCTCCTCACTCCTTGGGCCTGATTCTACCCACCACACGCCTGTTGGTGCTGAGACTTTCTCAGTGGGCTTGAAATCACTCCTAGCGCTGAATCATGAGAGTTGAATGAAAAAAAAAAAGGCCTCCTTAGAAGAGGAGGAGGGGGTTAGGGCTTAGCCCGCAAAGTTAGGAAAAAAATGATGTGGAGGAAAATTGATGGATTTAGTTGTATGAGTTTGCGAAAGAATTGGAGAATGAAGGAAGGAATCGTGAGAAGTGCGAGCTGTGATTGGGACCTCCTTTCTTCTTCAAAAGGCACCCGTCAAGATTTGAATTCCTTTTAAGTTCCTATTTGATGACTGGAGGGTGCGTCATCCTGCAAGAAAACCTCATGATAAAGCCCCTGTGACGTAACACTGTGGAAGGTAGTTCCCCGGTTCAGCTCCACTATTCGAGGTGGGGTGATCTCAAATTCTTATCTCCTTCGGGCGCTGGGGGCTGGGCCAGCCTGTTGGAGAAGCCACGTCCCATGACTCTCCCTGTCCCACCTCACCCTAGCACATTTCCAGCATTACTGTCTCGGCACTGGAAGTCTCAGTTGACCGAGGTGCCCAGAGTTATCCCGATTGATACTAAAGGGCCGACAACAGCCGCCAGCTGGGCCTGGGGCGTGCATGGGCCACACAGGAGGCTCAGGTCCCCAAGTCCAGTCAAACATTGGAAACGATGTGGCCGGACTCCCCCACCTCCCCCACTCCCTGTTGTCACACTTACCACATCACAGCAGGATTTTCACTGAATATCGTGGCCAGTGAAATGACACTGGATTCGGCTGCATTGTCCAGTTTTGATTACGCTCGTAGCAAGAAGAAACTGGGGAGAACTAACGAGAAGCAATAAATAATCCACAAGATTAGACGTCGGATGTCAGAATGCGTTATTTAGCTTCTTAGGAATATGAGTGGGCCAAATGTCCTAAGAATCCACTTTAAACAAAATAATGAGTTCACGTCGTAAAGACTTGTCTTAGGAGAAGTAATACAATGATCTCGTGTCATCGGTTCTCATGGAGAGATAGATTCTGTCCTAATGATGTCTCTGTCCCCTCCCACCCACCCTGGGGCTGCTGACGAATAACTGAGACTGCGCATTCTCCAAGCAGGGCGCCCGTCGTTCAAACTGTCTGGGAAACAGAGCTCCACGGTGGGTTAGGGCCCAGAATCTACACTGAGTAAGGCAAAGTAGCGGCAACGTACATTCTTGCATGATTGAATCAGAGGCTTAGCTGTGGCCAGCGGGAGGAACCTGGGGCTGGCTGGTTCTGCTCCTGACGCTGCCCCTTGCAGGCACTGTGCCCTCCCCAGGTCGCCTTTCCTCTCAGTCGCCTTAGCTAAAAAATAAGGAAGCCGGTCTGCTTGTCGCTGAGCTCCGTTCACATGGTAAACATGTGTGTCGCGCGCAGTGAGCTTAGAGGGAAGGTCTTCCTGGGTGAGCCTCTGCCAGTCCTCCATCCGGGTGACTGCGAGGTGACTGCATCTGTGTTACGTCCCTCGCCCTGCGCCCTCCGGAGTACATGCCCTATGTACAAATGTGACATTTGCATGATTTGTCCCTTCAAGTCTCTGGCAGTCCCTAGAAAGTAGCCAAACATTTCTGTCTCCACCCTTTTATAGTTAAGGAAATTCTTCCAAATCCCAGGGCAGTAGATCAGCAGGACAGCACCACAGGCTCCATTCGCTTATTGTTCACGACAGGATGTTTCCTCTGAGAGGCCTGAGCAAACGTCTTCAGCACTGCAGCGAGCACTTCCTTCGGTGGGATGGCCTGAGGGGCGGCTGGAACCGTAGGTGACAAGGTGGGGTCGTGTGGCCAGGTCTAGCTGATGTGACGGGACCACGGTGGTGCCCGCCGTGAGTGGGGAAGGCATGGACGGGGTGGGGGTCGGGCGAGGGAGAAAGTGGTGGAAACGTAATGATTTGAATCATTTTTTAAAGGGGACTGAATAAAAGTGTTCAGAAAGCTGGTTCGTTACTGACAGGAAACTTAATTCTTTTTTGGTCTTTATTTTCCTAAATCATTCTCTACAAGTGGGAAGCCAAACACCAATGTGTTAAGTTTATAGAGTGAGCACCTGTCCAGAAAAAGAGAGAGAGAGAGAGGAAGGGAGGGAGAGAGGAGGGGAAGACAGAGAGAGAAGGAAAGAGAGAAAGAAGGAAGAAAGGAAAGTCAGGACAATGGAAAGAAAGAGGGAGGCAGGAAGGGAGGGGGAGGGAAGAGACGAAAGAAGGAAGGAATGAACTGACCGAATGAACCGGGTGTTGACGAAGCAAGCCGAGGTGCTGTGACTGCGGCTGTGGTCCCCCAGACACCTCGCCTGGCCATTGGGATCAGAATACACATCCTCGCAACCTCTTTGCTTTCCCTTCTTCTCTGTCAATGTTTGTTATCGACCACTAGGATCTTCCTTAACGTGTCGCTGTGTTTTTCTGTACTCACTGTTGTCCAGAGAAGGCCGACTCCCCTCACCTTACCCACGTGTATATGCGCATCGTTGCCTGGGAAGATTTCTGCAGGGGGCTAATTGTGTCTCGTTTACGTCGATACACATTAATTTCCATTTCAGAAACTTCCACTCAGAGGTTGATGTTTCCTAGTCTTTTTTCCACTCAATTTTGTGGCGGTGTCACCTCACAAGAGGAAGGCCCAATTTTCCCCAAAACAGGGATCTTGCTCAGTCTGTCCATGGACTTGTTTTCGTGTTAACGTCTCGGTGTGTTTCATGTGCCCTAATTTCCCAGTGGCTGTCAGTTACGGTATCAGAAATTAAGACCCACGCGGAAATCACAGTGTCTTTGTTTTCACTGTCTTCCAGTGTCATCTTGCATTACAACATATAAGAAGACACCACCTCCAGTCCCACCCAGAACTACCACGAAACCTTTCATTTCTATCACAGCCCAGAGTAGCACAGAGTCTGCCCAGGACGCCTACATGGACGGACAGGGCCAGCGCGGAGATATTGTCAGCCAGTCTGGACTCAGCAACTCCACGGAGAGCCTGGACAGTATGAAGGCTCTGACGGCTGCCATCGAAGCTGCAAACGCCCAGATCCACGGCCCTGCAAGTCAACACATGGGCAATAACACTGCCACCGTCACCACCACTACCACCATAGCCACGGTCACCACAGAGGACAGAAAGAAGGACCACTTTAAGAAAAATCGATGCCTGTCTATCGGGATACAGGTAATGGCCTCCCTTTCTGTCCTTTGAAATGAGAGCTCAATACTCAGAAATATAACACATTTTTTCCCCTACAAGATTTGCTCTTTTGCCATTTTGTATGTAGGACCAGATTTTTAAGTTATTGGCTCTGGACTCCCTACGCGGTTAAATGTGATCAAGATTAGGAAGGTATTTTGTCTGCAGACATTATTAGCAGCTATGATTTTGTTCTCTAAATTGAATGTGTGACTCAAACTATAGAATAATTCCAGGAACATAAACACAATCAAACATAAGGTGCCATCAATTCCTAATGCACTTTTTTTTTTTTTTTTTTTTTTTGAGACAGAGTCTCACTCTGTTGCCTGGGCTAGATTGCCGTGGCGTCAGCCTAGCTCACAGCAACCTCAAACTCTAGGGCTCAAGCAATCCTTCTGCCCCAGCCTCCTGAGTAGCTGGGACTACAGGCATGCGCCACCATGCCCAGCTAATTTTTTCTATATATTTTTAGTTGCCCGGCTAATTTTTCTATTTTTAGTAGAGACAGGGTCTCGCTCTTGCTCAGGCTGGTCTTGAACTCCTGAGCTCAAACAATCCTCCCGCCTTGGCCTCCCAGAGTGCTGGGATTACAGGCATGAGCCACTGTGCCCGGCCGCCTAATGCACATTTTGATTCACAAAAAAGGAATGGGGATCCAAGAATAACCCAGGTCACCAGAGTGGTGTTACAGTGTGTTCAACACAATTGACTGACCATTTAAAAACAAAAATGTGAATCACTTCTCCCAGATGTGGGAGTGAGGGAGAAACAGACCAGAGGCACTGATAGTGTGGAGAGCATAACTCACGTCACGGCATCACAAGGAAAGAATGTGCATTAGTTTCAGCCTAATCATGCACTTCATAAAAATAGTAGAAAACTCAGCAGGATTCTCAGTTCAGTTCACTGTCTTCTGCTTTTCAAAGATAAGATCAAACTGATGCTGCCTGTTTTTTTTACATCTGTTTGGCTTGGGTTATCCTGCGTGAAGTTTCCTTGTATCACAGCAGAAGAATTATTCTTTCTCCCCATTTTTGTCGTGCTGTGTCATTCTGCAGGTGCCCTTTGAATAAGAACTTCTCTATTTGGTGTGCAACAAATCTATCCACACAACTAACTCTAAGGCTCATCTAAAAGCCGGGCATGGGGTATATTCTCACAACGATAGTGTATTTTTACAGTCCAATCTGCGAAGTCCACTTTTAAAGGGCAATTAATCTTCCTCTAGCAGCAATGAGCCAAATGCCTCTTTATAACCTACAGGTTACCATAGCACAAGTTGTCAAGTTTCCTAAAAGAACTTGTAACATTGGTGCTTGGGAGTAGATGACGCTGTAGGGGACAAGTGCCCAAGGCCATCCCCTACCCCACATCTAAGTTTCTAGTGGAAGCTAATTCTCCTCCCGCCACCCAGAGGATTTTGAGGAGCAGGAAAGAACAGAGGTTGGTTCTTTGTGTTGTTCTAGGCAAATTACTTAGTCCATCAGAGCCTTGGTTTCTTCATTTATCCCTTACAGCATTATTTTGAAAACTGAGTTTTAAAAAAATCTAGCTTGTTATGGAGGTCATTGTTTAATGGGTACAGAGTTTCAGTTTGGGATGATGAAAAAATTCCGGAGATGGATCGTGGTGGTGGTTGCACAGCAATGGGAATGAACGTAGTGTCACTGAACTGGACACTTAAAAATGGTTAAAACGGCAGATTTCAAATTGTAAAAATTCTACCACAATAAAAAAAAAAATCTACCTTCCCGAGGAATGTTAGTTTGCTTCTACTTTCTCAATATTCATTTCTTTTTTTCTTATTTTATTTTATATTACTTTCAATAGGTAAGATATCCCCATTGTTCAAAATTCTAAACTTATAGAAAGGTGCAGAGTCACAAGCTTCTTTACTGTTCCTGTTCAATACCAAGTCAATTCTCCTTCCTGGAAGAAATCAGTATAATCAACATTTGCATCTCCATCCAGAGATATTTTGTGCATATTCAAGAAAGTATATATTTTATTTTTTTTACCCAGATGTTAGCATGTATCTTGCACTATTCTACATCTTGCCCTTTTTCACTGAATAATATATTTTGAAGATAATTTTTTATCAATCCAACTCACTGGTTGGTCTTAGAGGTTACTTCCAAAATAATTCTTACTTAGAATAAAGCATTCACATGGATGAAATCCAACTTCTATCATTATTAATTTCACCTAGCAAGACAGAACTACTCTGAAATCCACATAGAATGTTGGGGAGAAAAGTTTTTGCTTCAGAAATTATCCTACTTCTTAAATACTTAGCCGCTGTTTTCGTGAGCAAAAAAACTGTTCTTATTCTTCCTCCAGTCATTGTGCACTGCTATGTAAATTATAGCAAAGTACTAACTACTTTACATGAGTCTCTCATTTAGCCCTACGACAACCCTATGGCATAGTTGTTATGGTTATCTCTACTCTATAGATGAGAGCAGAGAGGTTGTAACTTGCCCAAGATTGTCCACCTTATGTCGACAAAGCTACGATTGTGCTTAGATGCCTAAAATGACCATGCTATACTGCTTCTTTGATGGGGAATAACAAGTAAAGAAAGAAACAAAAAAAACTTATTGTCAAAACTGCAAGGGGGTTTCAGTCTAGGTCCAGTTGCTTGTCACACAAAAATCCAATTATTGAGACGACGAGGATTACCAAGGAAGAAAGGGAATTTTAGTAGAACGGATGTCTTGTCCCGAGATCAGGAGAAGCTGCATAAAATCCTTCTCTCCAACTAAGGGATATCACGGGCTTTTAAAGGAGGGGGCATGTGCATTGGGGCAGGTCTTGGTGTATCTCACAAGGTGCTTTATGCATTGGGTGCAGGTTGTGGGGGACAGCGAATCCTGACATCAGGAAGCCTGCTCTGGAGACTTCAGAACCGTAACTCCTTTGTTTTGTTGAAAAGCCATCATTTCAGACCCTTGTGCTGGCTCATGCCTATAATCCTAGCACTTTGGGAGGTGGAGGCAGGAGGATCACTTGAGACCAGGAGTTCCAGGCCATCATTTCTGGGAAATAAGTCAAAGGGTCAAGTAGTTAGTTAAAGGAAAGGATTATAAAAAACATATAGGGGTTCATGGAGCAGGTTACAAATTCAAGATGTAAAGTATTCATCCCAGCACTTTGGGAGGCCGAGGTGGGAGGATCCCTTGAGGCCAAGAGTTCAAGACCAGCCTAGCAACATAGCGAGACTCCATCTCTACAAGAAAATTTAAAAATAGTTATTCGTGGCAGCACACTCGGGAGACTGAAGCAGGAAAATCACTAGAGCCCAGGAGTTGGAGGCTGCAGTGAGCTATGATGACACCACTGCACTCCAGCCTGGGTGACAGAGTGAGACCCTGTCTCTAAAATAAATAAATAAATAAATAAAATCACAAATAGCCAAATATACTGAAATTTTATCACCTGAGGGCTTTCTCAATTTTTGTTTAAGACAGAGATTTAAGTACCCTGAAATTTCTTTTAAAGTTTCGGAAAGCCACTTCATACATTTAAGTAGATGACCCCAGATGCCATATAAGAAAGGTGACGTTTGTCAATATTTGGATCTAACTAAGAGGGTAGAGGTCACAGAGATAAATTTGCATACAATGACTAACGCTTAGAAGATGCTAACGCTTTGATGCAAATGAGCCTGCAGTTGGATAGATGAGGTGAGGCGGAGTCAGGAAGAGAACAACGTCCTCCATTCCCGTTGTTCTCGTGACCTCTGCATCCTTTCTTTTTCCTTTTCGCTATTCTCTACGCATTGAGGATCATGGTTCTTATGGGAAATAGTTAGCATGCATCTTTTGAAAAAAGCTCCGTTGGGTAATCTTGATACAACTGCAGAGAGTAAGGCTGCAACATCCTGCTTTGGCTGACATCCTAAGCATTTTTCATCTACATGGTCTCCAGCCATATGGAATTGGTTAGCATCCCGTTCAGGAAATCAGAAACCAGCCTCGTTTCTCAAACAGAGGCAACTTAACACACAAAATTGGTTACACAGGTATGGGAAGACTGAGAGAGCAATAAGGGATGCAGGAAGCAGTTCCCACTCCTAGGGCCAGGGAACAAAAAGGGAAACCTTTTGTTAGCAGAATTTAGGCACTCGTTAGAAAGGCCCTGGTACGGCCAGTGCTCAGCCCAGGAGGCAGGCGCGGGCAGCTGGTGCCGGTGCGGCTGAGGGCGCAGCACAGCTGGTGCAGGAGCTGTGGAAAGGAGCTGGAGGCTGGAGCCAAGGCTGCCCTTGGATGCTGGAGCGATGCCCACCGAAGGTAGAAACAGGAAGGAAGTCCCTTCCCTTCTCCCACCTTCTTTTGTTGGAACATAACTGGAAGCTAGGCAGCAAGGAAGCCTGGGAAATGTAGTTCGGCAGTCCTGGCCCAGTGTCACAGAGCAGATGGGTGTAGAAGACAGGCTTGGAGCTGCTAGACAGTAAGCAAACCACCAGAACAAGGCACTTTGTCTGATAAATAAATAAATGTTCTATTTCTTTCAAAGAGCACGTGCATTGAAAAGCCTAAGAATGGTGCCATGAACATTCAGCCTTGGTTCCCATCCTCTAATGGGAACATCTCACGGCACTAAATAGGATTTTAGAATATTTAAAGATTGTATTTTTATATGATATGGCTCCAAAAGTCAAATCAAATACTTCATCTCATGCTTTTTTTTGGTGTTCTAGCACTAGGGGGTTGGCTGGGAGACGTGGGGACTTGTTGTTTTGGATTTAGAGCAAAGTCATATGTCTTTATACGAAAACTCATGGGCGCCATTAAGGATAATTTTTTTGGTTGTTTTTTTTTCCAATAATTACAAAATGAGTAAGTCATGCATACAGTATTATTATAAAGGGTTCGCATGGTAGAGGATCATATAGAACAAAATATGACATTCCTCCTTTCCCACCCTCAGCTCCTATTCCCACTCTACTCTGCAAAGGTGACCTGGCAACAGTTGGCTACACTGTCCTTGAGTCTCAAGAACAACTCTGACTATACATGAGTTTCATGTACTAGCGTTAGACCCTAAATCCTCCAGGTGGTAGATTGTGACTTCCATCTATGATCATTTAACTCACGTTGCAAAACAGATTAAAAGAACCATAAGCTTAATATTTCACGTTATGTGAAATGCAGTTGCTTTCTCATTTTTTGAATTAAAAACAAAATTGAGATTGCACTCTTAAGACTTATTTCCTTTAATACCTGTCCCAGTGTACACATGTATTTTATGCCCTATGTGAAGAAATAAATTCAACTGCTAATGACAAAATTTATCTCTGCCAAGTCGAATTAGCTATTTTAAAAAAACAATACAAAACAAATGAATTGTTATGATTTGAAAGAGGGCTTCAAAAAATAAATAGATCACCTTAGTTCTGATGTATTACTATAATAGATTGGCTTAAAACAATAAAGGAAAACTAAGGAGATAGTTTCACTATATTTTTACTTTGCAAACTTTATTTTGATTTCTTAGAAGTCAGCATCAATGTGTATTTGGGAAGAGATTTTGGGAATATTTATCCCAAGTCAAAATTAATGAACCTACAGAGGTAATTCAATAGATTCCCAAAAGAGGAAATATGACAGTCATGTTTTCTTAGTATTATGCCTTAAAACTAGAAATTAACACTAACCGTAAAGAAAATGTGGTGTATGTACACAATGGAGTACTCTTCAGCCATAAAAAAGAATGAAATTGTGTCTTTTGCAGCAACATGGACGGAACTGGAGGCCATTATCTTATGTGAAATAACTCAGAAACAGAAAGACAAATATCACGTGTTGTCATTCATAAGTGGGAGCTAAACAGTGTATACACATGGACGTAGAGAGTGGAATGATACACAGTGGAGTCTTGGAAGGGTGAGGGGGAAGAAAGGGGGTAGATGATGAGAAATTACTTAATGGTTACAATGTAAGTATTTGGGTGATGGATACCCTAAAAGCCTTGACCGCTACACAATCTATGAATGTAACAAAATTGCACTTGTACCCCATACGTTTATACAAATGTAAAAAAAGAAATTAACACTAAACAGATAACAAAATCTAACCATTTGAAAACATTAAAGCATTTTAAAAAACATTTGAGTTAAGGAAGAAATTCAAGATTGTTATGAAATAAATAACAACAGAAATCTTATAAATCATCAATATGGGCTGTGGTGATACCTGTGATCTAAGAATTCATAGCCCTGTGTTCTTTCATAATTAAGGAAGAAATGTTACAATGTAAACTAAGCATTCAATTCACAAATCTAGAAAAAGAACAACAAATTAAAAGGAAGGAATTACTAGTGATGAAAGTAGGGATAATTGTATTAGAAAACAAAACGGGCTGAGTACAGTGGCTCATGCCTATAATGCTAGCACTTTGGGAGGCTGAGGCAGGAGGGAGGATCACTTGAGGCTAGGATTTTGAGACCTGCTTGGGCAACATGGTGACACCCCCATCCCAGCTACTCAGGAGACGGAGGCAGGAGGATCACTTGAGCCCAGGAGTTTGAGACTGCTGTGAGCTATGATTGTGCCACTGTACTCCAGCCTGGGTGACAGAGCAAGATCCTGTCTCAAAAAAAAAAAAAGAGAGAGACAGAGAAAAAAAAGGTATCTAGGGTTGTTTGCACAGCCGTTTTCCTTTTTTCAAGCTTTTTCAAGCAAATCCTGCTTCAATAAGACGAAAGGCTTCAGCTAATTCTTTTGTGTAAATTTTCTTGGCTCTGGATCTTCTGATTCTTCATGTTCCTGTGTTTCTGTCAGCTGCTTCTCTCTCTATCCATGAGACGGGCCGCTAGCATAAAGATGCTGTGCCAAGGAACCGCTTACATCATGCACAGAATAAACTAGTTCCCAAACCATTAATTTATTTATTTAGTTATAAATTATCCTATGGGGAGCCTTGGGAGCCTGTTTGTAAGTACACGGAACGCCTTAAGGTGGGTCGTCTGTAACCCAAGGACTGCCTGTATAGGTAAAATTTGTTATGAGATAAAGTTGTCATCTTAAATCAAAAAGACGAACTAGTTAATGAATGGAGCCAGATCAGTTGATAATCCAAGGGGTAGGGGATGAGGGGAAGGTTAGATCTCTACATATATATCTTATACACAAACATGTCAGGATAGTAGATTTAAAAACTAAATACGAAAGGAAAAATTTGAAAGCATAAAAGTAAATACAGGAGAACTTTAAAGAGTATGTTCAGAAGCTGGGCACAGTGGTATACACCTGTAGTCCCAGCTACTTGGAAGACTGAGGCAGAGGATTGCTTGAAGCCATGAGTTTCAGACCAGCCTGGGCAGCACAGTGAGATAGATCCATTACTAAAAAAAGAAAATGCTCAGAGAAAAGAAGCCCTTCCCAAACCATAAAGGCTAGATATGACTACATAATAAGGTTCTCTACAATGAATGACAAAGTTTAAAAGGCACATGATAAAGGGAGAGAAAATATTTGCAGTATATATTAATATAAGAGAGAAAGGGTTTGGGGTCAAAAGATATTAAGAGATGCTATGAATAAGAAAATCAAAAACAACCCGATTGGGTGAGGAGGAAGTAGTAAATGATGTGAAGAGGTAATTTAGAAATAGAAGTGTAAGAGGCCAATAAATATTTTTCACTTGTGGTATTAGCAAAAATTTAAAAGTCTGCCATTATTTAGAGGGTGTAGGGAAATGGATATTCCTGTGCACTGACTCTGGGGGATGATAAATGATTTGGTGAGATGTCTTCACAGTTGCACATGCTCAATAGCTTCTCCCTAGCATTTCTACTTCTAAGAATTTTTCCTAAACAGTGTTTGTACAACTGTTCAAAAAGAGACATGTGAAACATTATTTGTAATATTATACACAATAGCAACAAAGAGCAAATTACCCTGGGCCTATGTTGCTTAAATAAGTAGTCATTAAAAGAAATATTCATGTAGCCAACAAAAGGATTGAGTTATAGCTACATTTACTAAGATGATAAAATGTCCAAAAGAAAGCAGTGTTAATGAATAAAGCAAATTGAAGGAAAAATATATATAGCATAATTTCATCTGTGTAATTTTAGTATTAATAATCATTTATATATACACATCTAAATATATATAACATGTTTATTAAATAAATATATATCATGTATATAAAATAAGACAGATAAGTATGCATCAAAGAATTGACAGTGATTCTTGGGAGACTTTCTACATTATATATTTCTGTATTTAATTGTGTATAACTTATATTAAGTTGCTTTTATATTTAGGAGATAATAATTTATTAAATACATGGAGGAAAAAGGAATAGTCCTAAAATTTACTTCCAATTTGGGTTGGGGCTAATCTGTCACATAGGCTATCAGTTATATATGGGCGTGTTTTTTATATGAGCTGTAATATATACGTAGCTATTTAGAAACTGTAGAGTGATGTGCAAAGCCAATTCCTCAATGTAAGGGGAAAAATAAAGATACCGTATAATTTATCTTAATAAGGTTGATATCTAAATCTCCCAATATCAACAATTGTAACTACGTTAAATGAATTTTCCTCCTTCTTTTGTATTTTGTTATCTTCAAATTCAAAATTTCCAAGAACACGTTTCCATGCAGTACTCCCCTCTGATATAGCGCTCACAGGTGAGTATGTACCTGCAAATCTGTGGAGGAGTCAGGGGCATTTATCAGCCACCTTGGGAGTGAAGAAAATTGCATTTTATTAAGATCCAAAGAGTCAGAGAGCGTGCCCATAAGGTAGGAAGGGCGCTCATCAAATAGACAAATACTGAAAAAGAAGTTACAAATGACAGAACATTCCAGTAATACTACAGATGTGTCTGATAAAATGTGACATCTGTTTTTCAAGCAAGGCGACAGAAATGGAGTAACTATTTATTTGATGATTTCTTCAGGTGGATGATGCTGACGAACCTGACAAAACAGGGGAGAATAAAGCGCCCAGTAAGTTCCAGTCCGTGGGAGTGCAAGTAGAGGAAGAGAAGTGGTGAGTCCACAGGCATTCATTCTCTTTCGTCCTGAGGCCGGCACGTGTAGTAAAAGTATCTTTCCTCATGATAAACCTACAAGATTCAATGATATTTCCCACTAACTTTTGGGAGCATTTAGAGGGTAAGCTTGAATCAATATTAGCTGATTCTCTCCTATGCTTTACTACCAGAGACCACTCCATTTAACTTTTAGCTAAAATAGTGCTCTGAGCACAGCACATACACATGGACACTGTGTGCAGTACAGTTGGGTTGCCAAATTATTCCCCTTAAAAAAAAAAAAAAAGTTTAGGCCGGGCGCGGTGGCTCACACCTGTAATCCTAGCACTCTGGGAGGCCAAGGCGGGCGGATCGTTCTGAGCTCAGGAGTTCGAGACCAGCCTGAGCAAGAGCGAGACCCCCGTCTCTACCAAAAATAGAAAGAAATTAATCGGACAGCTAAAAATATATATAGAAAAAAATCAGCCAGGCATGGTGGCGCATGCCTGTAGTCCCAGCTACTCGGGAGGCTGAGACAGCAGGATTGCTCAAGCCCAGGAGTTTGAGGTTGCTGTGAGCTAGGCTGACGCCACGGCACTCGCCCCAGGCAAGAGAGTGAGACTCTGTCTCAAAAAAAAAAAAAAAAAAAAAAAAAAAGTTTACCATTTTAGAATGTAGACTTTTTATGAGAAGAGGACTTCCCTTATTTCTATTTTTATTCTCGGAACTTAATAATGTCTGTTGTTTAGTATATGTTCGAAGAGTAATGAATGAATGAATGGATGAATGAATGAATAAGGAGCAAAAAAAGAGAATATTCCCTATCGTTAGCCTGAATTGCCAGTTCCTTCAGATTGCTTTTTAAAATAAGCTTACTTTGGAGTCCTAGTATCTAGAAATAGAAAGTTTAGGGTTTCATAAAATCACAGAATCTGGGATGAACACTTATGTTTTATAAAAGAGGACTTGATGGATAGAGGCATGTGAGTTTCTCAATCAAAGTGGAAGGTCCTCGATGAGTGGAATTATGTTTTATTAACAGTGGTAGCCCCAGCTTCCAGCACTGTGCTTGGTACATACTAATTATACAATAAATGTTGGCTGAATAAAGTAAAACTGAAGTTGTGGTAGGAGAAAGAGGTCTAGATTGTAAATCAGGATATCATCTCAATTTTGCCACTAACTTTCTGTGTGTTAATTAGGAAGAATCATTTGAATATCATCCTTCCATCCTTCCGTCATTCATCCATTCAATAAATATCCATGAAATGCCTCTTATATGCAAGGCTGCATGTAACATAAACTGAAAATCTGAAAAGAAGTCACACATCAGTTTATGAAGTGGTCCTATTTTAGGACCTCCTGGTATTCATAGACATTGTACTTTTATGTAAGAAGTATTGTGTGTGTGTGTGTGTGTGTGTGTGTGTGTGTGTGTATTATATATATAGTATACATATATAATTGTATAATGCTGAAAGCCCACAGAATTGGTACAATCCTTCTGGAAACCAATATGACAAAAGTCGGCAATAGTTATGTATCTATCCATACTCATTGACCCAGTGATCATGTTCATGGGGCCATCTTGAACGAAATCACTCAACAGAAGGTAAACAATTGTGAAACATTATTTATTATTGTAAAAGAAAATCATGAATTATCAAATGTCAAACAACAACAACATGCTTTTGTAATTTATAGTATATCACCTAAGTAGGATATTACATGTCATTTATTAAAAGAGATAGAGAAACATGAGGAAATTTCCAGGATACAACGTTAAGTGAAAAAGTCAAACACGTAATATCCACGCATAATATCCATGCAGACGGACAAAGACTCAAATGTAATATGCACAAAAGTTATGTCCAGGAGTGACTTTTTTCTTTTACTCTAAAATGTTTACTTATTTTATTTACTTCAAGTTTTAGTAATCTTTGTTTTCATGTCAACTTTTCTAGGCATATGTTCCTTTATTAAATGTTTTAGAAAATTTTTTGAAAGTATAAATTTAGTAAACATGAAAGATCTCATATGAAGAAAACATATTTCTCCGTCTCCCACTAGTTTGCTTTTCTCGATGGTGCAGGAGTTAAGAGCACAGACTCCTGAACCAGAACACCAAACCCTGGCTCTGCCACTTACTAACTGAGGGGCCTTAAGCAAATTATTATGCTACACATCTTTGTGCCTCTGTTTCCTTACATGTAACAGGGAGGTAATAGGCAGTCTCCACTCCGGCAGGTAAGGAGCTTAGAAGTCACTACGCTATCTTAACAAGTAAATATCTGAATAAACTGAAAAACCAATAACTCCTCTTCTGTCTGTCAGACAAGTGAGGTCACAGGGCAAACTGCTCCCCCCAAAACTGGAGAAACAGACAGACACAGAGAATCACAACTTACTGGAGTAGAAACCCACAAGCAGAAACCTCTCCAAGAACCAGTGCAGAGTAGGAAAAGCTAAACTGTGACTGAAGAAGTACTGGAGGCTGGAACTCCAAGGGACCCAGTCACAGGGAGGCCCCGACACTTACGTAAGTTTTACCACCAGGAGCTCTACCAGGTCCTCACAGCGAATAGCAGAGAAAAATCCCCTGTGCTTCCAGCAAGGGCAAGGAAAAAAAGGACCATTTTGAAACATGCCGGAGCATTCTGTCCTTTTTCACAAGGCCTGCACTCAGCAGAAACTAGTTTACCAGAACCTTTTACCTGCTGGGGTTTTATCACAGCCTAACCTACACAGGGAAAGGAAAATACCCAACTACAGCCCTCTTTAGCAGTCTTATCCCACATAAGGGAGAAAAAATTCTGAGAAACACTGGTGAAGTTCACAGTCCAGAGGAAAGGGTCGCCAAAAGACTTACCAGTGCATTACTAAAGGCCTATTTGCCACAATTCCTTTTACCCAGGACATCACGTCTACTTAAAAAAAAATCACAAGGCATACTAAAAGGTAGAAAACACAGCTTAAAGAGTTGGAACAAGCATCAGAACCAGAGTCAGATGTGGCAGGAATGTTGGAATTACCAGACCAAAAAAATTTTTAAAACTCTGATTAATATGCTATAGGCTCTAATGAAAGAAGTGAATAATATGTAAGAACAAACAGATAATTAGCAAAGAGATGGAAATTCTAAGAAAGAATCAAAAAGAAATGCAAGAGATCAAAAACACTGTAACAAATGAAGAATATCTTTAATGGGCTCATTAGTAAACTGGACACTAATCTTTGAACTTAAAGATATAACAACAGAAATTTCCAAATCTGAAAAGCAAAAAGAAAAAATACTCAGAAAAACAGAACAGACTCGCTGAGAGCTGTGGGACAGATACAAAAGGTGTAACATTATGTGTGGGGGGAATACAAGAAGGCAAGGATAGGCTCAGTGGCTCATGCCTATAATCCTTGCACTCTAGGAGGCCGAGGCAGGAGGATGGCTTGAGGTCAGGAGTTTGAGACCAACCTGAGCAAGAGTGAGACCCTGTGTCTACTGAAAATAGTAAAAATTAGCCCGGTGACCCAAAATAGAAAAAAATTAGCTGGGCATGATGATGCCTGCCTATAGTCCCAGCTACTTGGAGGGCTGAGGCAGGAGGATAGCTTGAGCCCAGGAGTTTGAGGTTGCTGTGAGCTAGGCTGATGCCACGGCACTCTAGCCTGTGCAACAGAGTGAGACTCTGTCGCAAAACAAAAAAAAAAAGGAAGGAGAGGAGAGAGAAAGGAATAGAAGCAATATTTGAAGCAATAATGATTGAGAACTTCCCCAAATAAATGCCAGACACCACAGATCCAGGAAGCTCAGAGTACACAAAGCAGGATAAATGCCAAAAAAAAAAAAATGAGACCTAGGCATGTCATATTCAAACTTCAGAAAATAAACAATAAAAAAAGAAATCTTGAAAGAAGCCAGAGGGAAAGAGCATCTTACCTATAGAGGAGGAAGGATAAGAATGATTTCAGACTTCTCAAAAATCATGCAAGAGCGAAGTGTTTAAAGGGTTGAGAGAAAAACAAAAACCAACCCAAAATTCTGTACCTTTGAAATTATCCTTAAAAAGTGAAGGAGAAATAAAGACTTTCTCAAACAAAAATGAAGGTATTTGTTGCCAGCTGACTTGCCTTGCAAGAAATGTTAAAAAGTTCTTCTGAGCTTCCTTTTGGCCGGAGCCGCCATCTTCTAGTAATTCACCAAAATGATGAACACAAAGGGAAAGAGAACATGGACTTGTTCCTTTGGCCACATACATGAGACTCTACAAGAAAGGTGATATTATAGACATCGAGGGAATGGGTACTGTTCAAAAAGGCATGCCCCCCAGATGTCACCATGGCAACACTGGAAGCGTCTGCACTGTTACCCAGCATGCCGTTGGCATTGTTGTAAACAAACAAATTAAGGGCAAGATTCTTGCCAGGAGGATTAATGTGCATATTGAGCATATTAAGCCCTCTAAGAGCTGAGATAGCATCTTGAAACGTGTGAAGGAAAAAAATCAGAAAAAGAAGGAAGCCAAAGAGAAAGGTACGTGGGTTCAACTGAAGCACCAGCCTGCTCCACCCAGAGAAGCACATTTTGTGAGAAACAATGGAAAGGAGCCTGAGCTGCTGGAACTAGTTCCTATGAATTCATGGCACAAAATGTGTGAAAAATAAAAGACTCCCAGACTGTAAAAATGTTTCTCTTCATTGCAAAGAATTGTTGTTTTCCCCTTCCCCAAAGAAATATTCAAAGCAAATTCTAACTGTGTCCTAAAAAAAGAAAAATTCTTCCAAGAGAAAGAAAATGATGTAGGTCAGAAGCTAAAATAAAACCTTTTATTTTTCTTATTCTTAATTGATATAACAGAAAACAGTTTGTTCAAAATAATAATAGCAACAATGTATTCAAATATATGTACATCTATCTACTTATGTATAAGGGAAATGAATGACAGCAATGATATAAGTGACAGGAGGTAGGAATTAGAAATATGTAATTATAAAGTATTTGCAATACCTGTGAAGTGGCACAGTGTGATTTGAAAGTGGACTTGGACTTGTGGTAAATGTATAGTGCGAACTTTAGAGGATCCACTAAAAAGAGTTTAAAAAGAAGTAAAATTGGTATGCTAAGAAAGGAGAGAAAATGGAATCATATAAATGCTCAATGAGAAATCACTAAAAACATAAAAAGTGTGGAAGACAAAAATAGGAAGAAAGAACAAAGGCAAAAAAATAGAAACAGTAACGAATTGATACTTATTAATCCAACTAGATAAATAATCACTTTAAAAATCAATGGTCCAAACACACCATTAAAAGCAGAGATTGTTAGAGTAGATCATAAAACAAAACTCAACTATATGTTGTGTAAAAGAAACCCACTTTAAATATAAAGATACACATAGATTAAAAAGTAAAGGGATGGAGAAAGATATACTATCTAACACTGATCAAAAGAAACTGGGAGTAGATATTTTAATCTTAGACATAGCAGACTTCAGAGCAAGGAAAGTTATCAGGGATAAAAAGAGGTACTACATAATGATAAAGAGATCAATTCTCAAAAACATAAAAATCTTTAACTTGTATGCACCTAACAACAGAGCTTCAAAATATGTGAGTTCTTGAACTGATAGAACTGCAAGGACAACAAGATGAGTCTCCCAGTATAGTTGAAGACTTCAACACCTCTTTATCAGAAATGGATAGATCCAGAAGGCAGAAAATCAGTAAGGACGTAGTTGAACTCAACAGCACTATCAATCAACTGAATACAGTTGACATCTATAGATTACTTTATCCAACAACAGCAGATTATATATTCTTCTCAAGCTCACATGAGACATTCGCCTAGAGAGCAAATCACATTCTGGGGCATAAAGCTCACCTTAACAAATTTAAAATGTAAATTATACAAATGTCCACTCTCAGACCACAATGAAATTAAACTAGAAACCAACAACAGAAAGATAGTTGGAAATTCCCAAAATACTTAGAGATTGAACAATACACTTGTAAATTACAAATGGGTCAAATAAATCTCAAAAAAATAAACATATTTTGAATTAAACAAAAATGGAAATACGGCTTATTAAAATTTATAGGATACAGCAAAAGCAGTGCTTACAGGGACATTTATAGTATTGAATGCATATATTAGAAAAGAAGAAAGATCTAAAGTCAGTTATCTAAGCTTCCACCATAGATAGGAAACTAGAAAAAGAAGAGCAAATTAAATCCAAAGTAAATAGAAGAAAAGAAATAATAAAAATCAGAACACAAATCAGTGAAATTGAAGACTGTCTATCAATAGAGAAAATCAGCAAAACCTAAACCTTACTATTTGAAAAGATTAACAAAATGATAAGCCTCTAGACATGCTAACTAAGAAAAGAGAGAAAATACAGACTACTAATATCAGACATGAAAGAGGCGACAACACTCAAGATCCCGTGGACATTAAAAGGATAATAAAGGCATATTATGAGCAATTCTGTGCCTACAGATTTGATAACCTAGATGAAATGGACCAATTTTTTGAAAGACACAATCTGCAAAAATTCACACTAGAAGACATAAATGATCTGAATAGCCTATATATGTAGAAGAAATCAAATAAATAATTAATAATCTTCCAAAACAGAAAGCACCAAGCCTAGATGGGTTCACTAGTGAATTGTACCAAACATTTAAGGAAGAAATTATACATTTGGGTATCTCTATGATCTCTTCCAGAAGATAGAAGCAGAGTGAACACTTCCTAACTCATTCTACAAGGCCAGCCTAATACCAAAACCAGACAAAGACATTATAAAAAAAACCCACATGCCAATATAGCTCATGAACGTAAGATGCAAAACATAAGACGAAGATGCAAAACTTCTCAACAAAATATTAGCAAATTGAATCTAACAATGTATAAAATAAATTATACAGCACAACCAATTGGGATTAATCTCAGGTGTGTAAAGCTTGTTCAGCATTCGAAAATCAATTAATGTAGTCCATCACATCTACAGGCTGAAAAAGAAGAATCACATGATTCCATTAATAGGCGCAGAAAAGGCATTTGACAAAATCCAACACCCACTCATAATAAAAACTCTCAGCAGACTAGGACTAGAACTTCTTCAACTTGATAAAGAGCATTTACAAAAAATCTATAGCTAACATACTTTTATTTTTTTGAGACAGAGTCTTGCTCTGTGGCCCCACCTGGGTAGAGTGCAGTGGCATCATCATAGCTCATTGCAACCTCAAACTCCTGGGCTAATTGATCCTCCTGCCTCAGCCTCCCACGTAGCTGGGACTACAGTCCCATGCCATCATGCCCAGCTAATTTTTTTCTATTTTTGGTAGAGATGGGGTCTCACTCTTGCTCAGGCTTGTGTCAAACTCTTGAGCTCAAGTGATCCTCCCACCTCGGCCTCCCAGAGTGCTAGGATTACAGGCGTGAGTCACCTCCCCAGGCCAATATCATACTTAATTATGGGAAAACTCACAGCTGTCCTGCCAAGATCAAGAACAAGGCAAGCCTGTCTTCTCTCACTACTCTTTTTTAACATCATATTGGAAGACCTAGCTAATGCAATAAGACAAGAAAAGAAAGTAAAAGATATACAGATTGGGGAGGAAGAAATAAAACTGTCTTTGTTCACAGAGGACAAGACCATCTATGTAGAAAATTCAAAAGAATCAACAAAAATTCTTGAAACTAATAAGTAATTACAGCAAGTTATAGAATATAAATTTAATTTATGAAAGTCAATCATTTTCCTATATACCAGCAATGAGCAAGTAGAATTTGAAATTAAAAATATATTACCATTTGGCCGGGCGCGGTGGCTCACGCCTGTAATCCTAGCACTCTGGGAGGCCGAGGTGGGCGGATCGTCCTGAGCTCAGGAGTTTGAGACCAGCCTGAGCAAGAGCGAGACCCCGTCTCTACCAAAAATAGAAAGAAATTAATTGGACAGCTAAAAATATATATAGAAAAAATTAGCCGGGCATGGTGGCGCATGCCTGTAGTCCCAGCTACTCGGGAGGCTGAGACAGTAGGATTGCTCGAGCCCAGGAGTTCGAGGTTGCTGTGAGCTAGGCTGACGCCATGGCACTCGCCCCAGGCAAGAGAGTGAAACTCTGTCTCAAAAATATATATATATATATATATATTACCATTTATATTAGCATCTCAAAAATTAAACACAAGTGTAAATCTAACAAAATGTATGCAAGAAGTATATGAGGAAAACTACAAAACTGTGATGAAAGATATCAAAGAACTAAATAAACAGAGAGATATTCCATATTTATGAATAGGAAGACTCAATATTTTCAAGATGTCAATTCTTCTCAACTTGATCTATGGAATCAACATAAACACAATCAAAATCCCAGCAAGTTGTTTTGTGGATATCAACAAACTGATTCTAAAGTTTGCCTGGAGAGGCAAAAGATTTAGAATAACCAACTCAATATCAAAACAGAAGAACAAAGCCAGAGGTCTGACACTACCTGACTTCAAGACTTACTATAGAGCTACAGTAATCAAGACAGTGTGGTATTGGTGAAAAAAATAGACAAATAGATCAACAGAACTGAATAAAGAGCCCAGAAATAGACCCACATAAATATAGTCAACTGATCTTCGACAAAGGAGCAAATGCAATACAATGGCAAAAAGATAGTCTTTCAACCAATGGTGCGAGAACAACTGGACATCCACATGGAAAAAAAATGAATCTAGACATAGAGCTTACACACTTTGCAAAAATTAACTCAAAGTGAATCATTAGACCTAAATGTAAAACACAAAACTATGGAACTCTTAGAAGATAACATAGGAGAAATTATAGGTGACCTTCGATATGGCAATGACTTTTTCTATACAGCACCAAAGACATGATCCATGAAATAAATAATTGATAAGTTGGACTTTATTAAAATTAAAAACAACTACTCTGTGAAAGACAATGTGAAGAGAATGAGAGGACAAGCCACACATTGGAAGAAAATATTTACAAAAAGCACAACTGATAAAGAACTGTAATCCAAAACATAAAAGAACTCTGAAGACTCAACAATTAGAAAGCAAACAACCTGGTTTAAAAATGAGCAAAAGACTTGAATAGACACCTTACCAACGTTGACATACAGATGTAAAGTAAGCATATTAAAAGATGGTCAACATCACATGTCATTAGGGAATTGCAAATTAAGACAAGAATGAGATACCACTAGACACCTATTAGAATGGCCAAAATCCAAAACACTGACAGCACCAAATTCTGGTGCAGATCTGGAGTAACAGGGACTCTCATTGGCTGCTGGTGGGAATGCAAAATGGTTCAGCCACTTGAGAAGACAGTTTGACAGTGTCTTATAAAATTGAATATACTCTTATGATACAATCCAGCAATTGTGCTCCTTGGAATTTATCCAAATGAATTGAAAATGTATATCCACTTAAAAAACCTGCATATGAATGTTCATAGCAGCTTTATTCATAATTACCAACACTTGGAAGCAACCAAGATATCCTTCAGTAGGTGAATGGATAAACTACAGTACATACAGATAATGGAATATTATCCAGTGCTAAAAAGAAATAAACTATCAAGCCACAAAAAGACATGGAGGAAACTTAAATGCACATTACTAAGTGAAACAAGCTAATCTGAAAAAAAAAATCCTGCATATTGTACGATTCCAACTATATGACATCCTAGAAAAGGCAAAACTAGAAAGGTAATAAAAAGATCAGGTTGCCAGGAGTTGGAGAGAGGGAGGGACGAGTAGGTGGAGCATAGAGGACATTTAGGGCAGTGGGACTCTGTGTGACATTTCGATGGCGGACACATGTCATTAGACATTTGTCCAAACCAACACAATGTACAACACCAAGAGTGAGCCCTAATGTAAACTATGGACTTTGGGTGATAACGATGTGCCAACGCAGGTTCGTGGACTGCATCGAATGTTCCACTCTGGTGGGGATGTGATTAGTGGGGAGGCTGTGCCTGGGTTGGGTGGAGTGGTATGTGGGAACTCTGTACTTTTTGCTCAGTTTTGCTGTGAACCTAAAACTGTTCTAAAAAATAAAATTTATTAATTTAAAAGAGGGGGTGGAGGAGGGTAGACACTGGTATTACCCTCAGTGTGTTGTCCTGGGCTGTGTTATTTAATATATGTAAAACTTTTAGAACAATATTTGACATGTAGGATGCTCTGTCTTTTTCCTAGGCTATTAAGTATTCAAATAGAATCTCTCTACACATTGAGGTTTCAAGAAAGGAATTATACAGCCTTTTCTTCCAAAACAAGACAAAGTCATTTCAGTCTATCTTTCCAAATTCCATTTCCACAAGAATGCTAAATATTGCATAGTTTGGACCTACCTAATACCAACTCCTAAACTTCGAATAAGCCATTTTTACCATGTTTTTTAAAAGTTGGATATTTATTGAATTATCGAAGTTTGTAGGATGGTCAGTTCCTCAGTAAACTGGGTAATTTATTTAAAACTCATCCTCAAAAGAGCTGGCAGGCTAATTTCAGTGCTTAACTTTCCAGAACATACCCTTCCTCAAAGATCACTTCATAGTTAACCACTGTAAAGTAAATAAGCATTTAAATTGATGTTAATGATTGTTTTCAACCTCTTCAAAAGAAATCCATTGTCAAACAGGAAGGGATTACCAATGTCTTCTGTCTCTAACTATAATTCTTTTTATAATTTTGCTGGTTGTAATTCATTTAGATAGGATCTTAAAAAGCAAAACTGGGCAAATGAGATAACTTAATGGCAGCTGGGGGATTTTTCTTTTTTTAATTATCTAGTGATAAAGATGAGACTGTTGCTTTCACACTAAATGACCGGTAACAATCCATCTCTTCCTTCTTCAAATAAACAGACTGATAAAAGACAGCAACCTAACAAAAAGTGAGAAAAAGAAAGAAAATAGAGCCAGAGAAAGAGATAGTAAAAGGGATGAAGATTAAAAGACCTTGTAAGAGGCAAGAGACTTTGAACCTATCACAGTTTTGGAACCAAAACTAACCCGGCAAGATCCACCTAACTGATTAATCTATTAAGGAGTAAACTTATAAATTTCAGTGCTCTTCAGTGTTCCAAATCAAAACAAAAGGAAGAAGTTAATAACCCATTAGTAAAAAATAAAACACACCAGGTAACCGATCTGCTTCAAAGAATCAAAATCTTCCTGGTACATTTGCAGGTAACCATGACATCCTCAAAATGCCATGGATCAAAAACGTGCCTTGTCCATTCTTGGGCTACCTCATGGCGGGGACCATGCACAGAGGAATGCGTCTAAAGGGCACTAGTTTAAATGCCATGGCAGAGCAAGCCAGGGATAATGAATGCATGTGTCATTTTGAAGGGAGACTGCTTCTCTTATACCAATGAAGAAACTCGTCATCCTCATCAAACATTAGCTATCATCCCTCGATTCCTGTTTACAGGTCAGCTAGTGGCATGATCTGCAGGACACACAGGGCATGTATTTGCTGATATGCAGGACTGAGCCTAAGCAAGGCAGGCAAATCTTGGCAGCACACCTGGGCCAGCGCTCTCCATGCAAATGTCTGCAGTGTGCTGTCCTCATTCTCTCTCATCCTTTTGATGCTCCCCAGGAATTTGTATGAGGTCCTCTTGTCTTTCAGGCTGATAATTAGCAAACCTAGTAAACCAATCCTTTCTGTTGACTTAGGTGAGAAAGCTAAGAGGCTCCCAGGGATCTCCCATTTCCTTCCAGGTAACAATTGTATTTTAACAGTGGCTCCAAACTAGCCTTTCTTGTATTAGCCTGCTATTGACTCTAAGATGCTAACAGTGCACACAAACAGGAAGAATATTACTGTTTGCATTATAAAAACAGCGTGTAAATTTACTTGGAGGAAAACATACGGCAGCATGTTAACAGTTTATAACTCTTTGATGGGCTTTGGAGTAATTAAAAAAAAGTGTGTGTGTGTGTATCTTCTTTTTACATATTATCTAACTTTTCTACAGTAATTATATATTATTGAATAATCCAATTCTTGATGAGAAAATTAAGATATATTTATACATTGTAAAAATTTATAAATTACAGAAATAAAGTCCCCCATAATCCTATCCATGAACCACGAACTAATAAATGAGTATACTTGTACCCACACTTTTTCCATGAACATTTTAAAAGTTGGTGAAATCGTCTTATGTAAACAATCTTGTAACATTTTAAAAATCAACTAACGTTATTACGGAAGTTTTCTCCTTATTAAAAATTCTTAGCAAATACCTCTTTTAATGGCTGCACAATGTTTAAGTCTATGGATGAGCCGTCATCTGCAGCTCCTTTCTGCCACGGCTGGATTATCTACATTATTTCTAGATTGACTTCTGATTAAAAATAGTGACAAAGTACACACATCCGTCTTCGAGGCTTTCTGGTGGAACTAAATGACAACACAAGGAATTTGTGTTTGTTTTGGCATAAATTCCCAAGGAGGAAGAGAACAGGAGAGAGAAAAACAACAGCAAGATGTAGCAAGCTAGGAGGCACACAGGCAAGCTGTAAGTGACTCGGCAGACCAGAGAAAGCTGAATCTAAAGCCAGCAGTGCAGAAATCCAAGATGCAATTCCACTGAAATTTCAGAACCTGCAAAAGGCCTGGGGATTGGTAGTAGTGGGTGCTCTGATAGTGGGAATGAAGATGCAGCTAAAAACTCCTTGAATCTTCAGTGCCAAGTGACAGTCCTTCCCCGGAAGAGACTGGAGTTTTCTCTTCTTCAGAAGCTAAAACTAAGGGTCTCTGGTCCAGAAGATGCCAGCACAGTTGAGGGCAGATGGCTATACTGAAATGGAGGGATAAGTGAAAATCTACAAACAGAATGTTGCGGCACCTGTCCTGAGCCTGCCCTCCCTCAGCACCCAAGATCCTGGTAGCCAGGCACATCCCCTCCATCCTTTGGGCGGGAATATGGAAGAGTCTGTTGTGGAGAATTGACCAGCCTGAGCCCAAAGTCCCAAAGATGCTGACATCAGGGATTTGCAAGATAAAAGCCCAGCCGGATCACCCTACAGTGAGGATTAGAGTGGATAAGCCCTTCCCGAAAGCACAGACTTTTGTAACCTGGCTTTTAGCTTGCCTCTCAGTGTGAGCAGACAGCCAAGGATCAGCAAACTCAGGAGCCAGAAAACTAGAACCAAAATTTTTAAGGAACATTCAGAAAATTAAAAAGTTATTTTTTGAGAGAAAAGAGAGGAAGGGTGAGTGAAGACAGTACCATGAGGATGTGGAAGTTGGTAAAGATCTCTCACAGAGCATCTTCTTAACCACCTGGGGAGTGGGGAGAGAGAAGGGGTAGAAAAAGAAAAGTGCTCTTAGAAACTAAAAACTTGCTAGCAGAACTGAAAACCTAACAGAGGAGTTAGAAGATAAATCTGAAGAATTTTCTAGAAAAAAGCATAAAAGGGGGAAAAGCAAAGAAAGAAGAAAATGTAGAATCCGGGAAATAATTGATCCAACCCAAGAAAAGGAGAAGGGGAGGTTTGGGATGGTGGGGAAGGGAAGTCTCCAGACCACAGGTGTGTGGCAGGTGCGAGGGCAGGCCAGGTGCTGCGGAACAGGTCAGAAGCTCTGTGAAAGGTGGACTCGGGAAGACCGATAGAATTCCAAACGTGTCTCAGGGCATGGAGAGGAGCTTTACACATCTGGAGGAACTTTGAAGGTTTTCATTGACGTACAATAAACTGCATATATTCCTGGGACTATAGGAATATGTTTGTCTTAATCACTTTATTAAAGGTCATTGACATATGATAAACTGCATATATTTAAAGTGTACAATTTGGTAAGTTTTGGCATATATTTGCCTCATATATATGCAAATGAGGTGAAACTATCACCACCGTAAAGACAAAGAACATGTCCATCACCCCAAACACTTCCTTGGGCCCCTTCACAGTCATCCCTCCTTCCCACCCCTCCTTTGCTCCCTTACTCCTTACCCTGTCTGTGTTCTGTCACTCGTTTGCATTTTCTAGAATTTTATGTAAATAGAATCATGTAGTATATAATTCCTTTTTTGCCTGGCTTTTCTAGGTCAGAAAAATTATTTTGAAATTCATCCATATTTTGCATGTATCAATAGTTTGTTGCTTTTTCTGCAGATTAGTGTACCAATGCGTGGATATGCCACAATTTGTTTATCCATTCACCTACTGATGAACGGTTAGGTCATTTCCAGTTCGGAGCTATTACAAATAAAGCTGCTGGGAACATTTGCACACAAGTCTTTATATGGAAATATGCTTTCATTTCTTTTAGATAAAAACCTAGGCGTGGAATAGTTGGGCCTTATGGTAGTCTGACTTATTTTGTTGTTGTTGTTGTTGTTGTTTGTGCTTTCAGTGTCATATTTAAGAAATCATTGCCAAATTCGCAGTCAGCAGGATCTGCCCCTATATTTTCTTCTAAGAATATTACAGTTTTATCTCTTAAGGCCATTGATACATTTTGAACTAATTTTTGTATTAATATATGGTGTGAGGTAAGGACCCAACTTCAATCCTTTGCATGTGGATATCCAATTATCTCACATTGATTTTTGAATGCTAATCCAACCTTGTATTTCTGGGATAAAGCCAATTTTGTCATCATGTACAATCCATTTTATATGTTATTGGATTTGATTGACTAAAATTTGCCTAAGAATTTTTGTGTCTATATTCATGAGGGATATTGTTCTGTAGTTTTCTTGTAATGTCTTTGTGTTTTTCATATCAGAATAAAGCTATCCCCCATGTAATAGAAAGCATTTTGTCCTTTTAAGTTTTCTGCATGATTTTGTATAAAATTGGTATTTTTTTTTTAATTAACATTTCATTGAAGTCACCAGTGAAGTAATTTTTGGATCTGGAATATACTTTCTGGGAAAGCTTTTAACTACAAATTCAATCTCTTTAACAGATACAGGGCTCTTCAGGCCATTGATTCCTTCTTGCTTGAATTTGATAATTTGTGCCTTTTGGTGAATTTGTTTACTTTATCTAAGTTATCCAATTTAATGGTATAAACTTGGTCATAATATTCCCCTAATATCATTTTAATATCTATAGAATCTCTAGTGCTGTCACCTCTCTTATTTCTGATATTGGTAATATGTGTCTTCTCTCTCGCTCTCTCTTTTTCCTTATCAGTGTGGCTAGAGGATTATCAGTTATATTTTTTAAAATAATCTGCTTTTGATTTCATTGATTCTTCTCTGTAGTTTTTCTGTTTTCTATTTCATTGATTTCTGCATTTATCATTTCCTTTATTCTGTTTATTATGGGTTGTATTTGCTCTTCTATTTTTAGGTTTTTTTTTACATCCAGTCTAAATTTAATAAAACATTTTAATACATTGCATGTCTAATAATATAGAAACAAAAAATTACACCACCAGTCAAATGAACAAATGCAAACATTTTCAGCCACTAAACACAGGAAGAGCAGCAATATGTCAATAGCAAGGAGTAAGAAAATGGTTAATCGATAACAAGATCTTTCCTTTAATATTTTTAGTTTAAGACAGAAGCTGAGCATTGATTTGAGACCTTTTCTACTATTGGTGTTTAGATACTTTCCCTCTAAGAATTGCTTTAATGAAATCCCATAAATTTTGATACATTGTGTTTCTTTTTTCATTCAGTTCAAAATACTTTGTATTTTCCCTTTTGATTTTTTTCTTTAGTGCATGGGCTACTTAGAAATATCTTATCTAGTTCCCAAATATTTGGGGATTTTCCAAATATCTTTTAGCAGTTGATTTCTATTTAATTCCATTGTGGTCAGACAACATACTTTGTCTTGAATCCTTTAAAATTCATTGAAATTTGTTTGATGGCCTAAAATAAAGTCTGTCTTGCTAAATGCTATGTGTGTACTTTAAAAAATGTGTATTTTTATTTTTTAGTGGAATGTTCTGTAAATGCCAGTTAGATCAGGTTAGTTGCTGAGTTCTTCTATAGTCTCTCTTATTTTCTGTCTATGTGTTCTATCAATTATCAAGAAAGTGATGTTGAAATATCTGACTGTAATTGTGAATTTGTGTATTTCTCTGAATAGTTCTATCAGTATTTTTTTTTTTTTTTTTTTTTTTTTTGAGACAGAGTCTCACTGTATTGCCGGGGCTAGAGTGCCGTGGGGTCATCCTAGCTCACAGCAACCTCAAACTCCTGGGCTCAAGCGATCCTCCTGCCTCAGCCTCCCGAGTAGCTGGGACTACAGGCATGCGCCACCATGCCCGGCTAATTTTTTCTACGTATTTTTAGTTGTCCGATTAATTTCTTTCTATTTTTAGTAGAGACGGGATCTCGCTCTTGCTCAGGCTGGTCTTGAACTCCTGAACTCAAACAATCCCCCACCTCAGCCTCCCAGAGTGCTAGGATTACAGGCGTGAGCCACCGCGCCCGGCCAGTTCTATCAGTATTTGCTTCATGTATTTTGAAACTCTTTTATTAGCTGCATAAATGTTTCGGATTGTTATGTCCTCTTGGGGAATTGACCTCTTTATCATTATGAAACAAATGGCATCCTCCCTGGTACTATTTTTTTGTTCTGAAATCTACCTTGTCTGATATTAAGACAACCAATCCAGCTTTCTTTTCATTAGGATTAGCATGGTGTATCTTTTTTCATTCTTTTACTTTTAAACTATTTGTGTCTCTATATTTAATGTGGGGTTTTTGTAGACAGTGTACTTGAGTCTTGCTTTTTATTTTCTTATTTTTTTATTTCAGAGTGTTACAGGGGTACGAATGTTTTGGTTACATCAGTTGCTTTTGTGCTATTTGAATCAGAGTTGTAAGTGTGCCCATCAGCAAGATAGTGTGCATTATACCCATTAGGTATGAATTTACCTGTCCCCAAGTCTTGCTTTTTATTCCAATCTTGTAACCTCTTCCTTTTAACTGGGGTGATTAGACCATTTACATTTAATGTGGCGGTTGATATGCTTGGGTTTAAGTTTGCCATCTTGTATTTATTTTTTATATATATCTCCTCTTTGTCCTATTTTTCATCTATTTCTGCCTTCTTTTGGATTGTCTTTCTATGATTCCATTTCTGTTTTTTTTAATGGTGAAATCAAAATGTTTTTATTGATATATAAACACAAAACAAAATTTAATGGAGGCCAAAATTTATGGAATTGTAAATGCTATATCAATAGAATACATTTTTTAAATTATGTTGAATAAAACAAATCAAAATGCTGGGGTGAGAGGGAAAAGTAGCAACTGGGAAACTGATGACTAGGGAGGTTGAAAGATTACCAATCCTGATAGAGGCTTGTTGGTTAAATGGAGAAGCTGCAACAATAATGTTTGAGTTAAAGATCTATGAATTTGCAGCCTCTTTAAGGCTCTGGTTACTAGCCATGAAATCAACTGATTGGACACAGAATAGCATCAGAGTGAGATAATTGTTGACAGTGAAAACTTGTGAGAGGCTTTTTTTTGAATGACTAAAAACAGGAGTGAGGAGTAGAACTCATTATTTCAATAATCATATACCAGTCACTGTTGTAAGATTGTTTGATTCTTTTCAAAATGTTGGCATGTCCATTTTTTCTTTTTCTTTTAGTTTCACAGATCCCCTGTGACAATTTCAAGCCGGTGGTGTTATATAATTTTTTATGTCACTTGATCTGTTCCCTAGTTTAGATATCTACAGGGCTATGACTAAAACCCAGGTCTAATTAACTTGTGGTGTGGTGAATTTATTTTACCTTACCATGAAATTCTAAATTTCTCAACCTAAATTTGTCAAAATCTGACAAATTTATATGTATGATTCCATTTCATTTCCTTTATTGGCTTATTAGCTGTAACTCTTTATTGTGTTTTTTAGTGGTTGCTATAGGGATGATAGCATATATCTTTAACTTACAATAATCAACCTTCAAGTAAAATTATGTAATTTCACATATAAAAATCTTACAATAGTAAGCTTTCATTTCTCCACTCCTAGGCTTTGTGCTTCTGTTATTAAACATATTACTTCTACATATAAACCCCATAATATATTGTTATTATTTTTGCTTTAAGCAGTCAATTATCTTTAAAGAAATTTAAATCACAAGAAAAAAAAGGTCTTATTTATCCATGAAGTTAAAATTCCCAATGTTCTTCATTCCTTTGTGTAGATCCAAATTTCCATCTAGCATCATTTTCCTTTTTTTTTTTTAATTTCAATAGATTCATTTTTCTTCTCCTTGAAGCACTTCTTCTTCTTTTTTTTTTTTTTTTTTTTTTGAGACAGAGTCTCACTCTGTTGCCCTGGTAACAGGCAGTGACGTTATCGTAACTCACCACAACCTCAAACTCCTGGGCTCAAGCCACCCTCCTGCCTCAGCCTGTACTGAGTAGCTGAGTAGCTGGGACTACAGGCACATGCCACCACCCCTGGCTAATTTTTTCTATTTTTAGTAGAGACGGGCGTCTCGCTCTTGCTCAGGCTGGTCTCAGATTCCTGACCTCAAATGATCCTCCCACCTCGGCCTCCCAGAGTGCTAGGATTACAGGCGTGAGTTGTCTTCATTTTTAAAAGATATTTTTGCTACATATAACACTCTAGGTTGATGGCTTTTTCTTTCAAAGAGGAATAAAGGTACTCCAGTCTCGGGTAGGTTTCTCACCCCGTGCGCTGAACAGTACTTAGGCGAGTACTCTATTGGGACCCTGTGCAGAGCTGACATTCTCTCTGTGCGGTTCTCTCTTCTCCCATACTCTGCCCTGCAAACTCTAGCTGCATTGCCCCCCTGGGACATCCAGTAAGGTCTCTTCAGGACGGGGAGACAGTTGACTCTATGTGGGGCCACTTCCTGGAAACTTTCTACGGTCAGTGAAAGCGGCAGGCATAGGCCGCATTTATTCCCATATCCCAGGGATCACTGTCCTTCATTGTCTGATATCAAATGTCTTGAAAACAGTTGTTTCATGTATTTTGCCAGTTTTTTAGTTGTTTCAGAGAGTAGATTAAATTTAGTCATTCTTACTCCATGTTGGGCAGAAGCAGAAGTCGTCCACATAGGCTTTATTTGGTCTATAAATGGGGCACGCCCTGTTACTTAGCACTCTCTCTGGCTTGTAAGGTCACTAGAAAAATACTGGAGCTGTGGGAAAAGAGAGAGTTTTTGGAAAGAGATCCAGATCGAAAGTCACTTTATCTCTCTGTAAAATTTGAGAGTTGGCTGCTGTTAACATCAATAACCTTTTTTGGTATAAGTTCTCCGATTCAACAGTGCTGATGTATTTTGTAACACTTTATAAAGCAATCATCGCCCATCTTCGCAACTGAAAGTGTTAAGGGGAGGTAGGAAGTTCGAAACTATATACTTCTTGGTTCCTTATCGACAGTGTCAAATTGACATCTGTCATTAGTGATTGCATAGAAAGAAGCTACTGCTCTCACAATTTTCTGGAAAGAGAACTCCAGAGCGTTATTTTTCTGGTGTATGCTTATTTACTATTTCCATCTATGCTGCAAGAACTACTTGCCTTCCGCATCCAGGGAATTAGAAGAGAAAATTTTCCTAGAATAAATGGGTGACGAACCACTTTATGGCCTTTTTTTCTCCCTCATCAACTCCCCTACCCTTGTCATTTTTTTGTTAAGCAGGGGGAGTTGGCTAACAGTGAATGTCTAGAGCAGGCTTTGCGTGTTTGGAGGTGTGTGCCCAAAGGGAAAGCCAGGATCTTTGCATATATGTGGGTCAGATGGGAATGGGAGCAGATGGGTATTTTGATAATTCACATAAAGGCCTCTGCTCTTCCTGATCTCCAGCTGGTGGAGCCACCTCCTTCTCTCCTAGTGCACCTTTTATACATTACACACAATGCTCAGACCTCCAGGATATACTTGATGGATGCTAAGGGGGGAAAAATGCTGGCATCAAAATGTGCTTGTGAATGACACCCGCCATTCCAGCAGATCTGCGAGTGCACACCTGAGTCAGAGGTGCTGGAGGAAAGCACCGTTAATAGATTATGAGAGCCACTCCCCATTTCTAGAAACAAATGCCTCCGTCAATTGGATTCTCATACTTTTCTTTTTTCACCAAATACTGCCTATGTTTCCATTTGCATTTCCATAAATGACCTCATTCTCAGGGTTTAGATCTTCCTTGCTTCACACGTAAAGCTCACAGCCCCATAACTGGGTGGAGCGAGCAAGTGGAAAGGCGGCATCGTTTTCTCTTTTAGCACAGCATCAACTAGTATAAAAGATCTCTTTTGATCGCAAGTGACTTAAATATGTAAACATTTGGGCTTGTAGTGATTTGTGCCTTTTCAACTAAGCAGGATGTTAACACAGAAACTAAAAATTGAGACAGCATCTTCTGACAGCCAGTTTAGGGACCACAGACTTGGAAAGGCCTTTGGCAATCAAAACACCCCTTCTTGCCAACCCAGAGCTTTGGATCAATCCCCACTCCTCACAGTTTCCTTGGAGTACCACGTAGCCCAGTACCCACCCTTGCTGTTGCATTTGGCAAATGATCTCTTTCCCTGGCCAAGTTAACAATGCCATGAGCTAGCCAAACAGTTCCTACGTACACCTGAGTTGTACAGGTGTGGCACTGGTGCGTTTCAAATTTCAAAAGCCTGAAACTTGGCTTAATTCCTAACAGGCCTCCTATCTCCCTTCCTCTTTTTCTTCCTTCCTTCCCAGCCTCCCTCCCTCCTTCCCTCTTTCCTTCTGTCTTTCAGAATTCCTTCTCTCCTTTCTCTCCTTCTTTCTTCCTTTTTACATGTTTTCAAGATACTCGTTCGCAGAAAGAAAACCATCTGACTCACAAGCCTGTAGCCTTCATTTGACCAAAAACAGAACTCAATAAAAAATAATAGTTAGTGAGACCTCGCGTGCTTTCGTTAGTTAGCTTGGGTCAGTAGCCAGGGAGTGACCTAACGCTCCAGTTGCTCTAGGAAAGCAGTTCCTTCTGGGGCACTTTCAATTCAAGGATATTTTGTTGAGACTCGTAACCAAGGTTCCTGTAGTGACAGCCATCAAAGATACTAGCACCTGTCCAACTGGTGCTAAAAGGAGTCTGGCAACATGCCTGAGCCTCTCAGAAGTTATCAGGCGATAACAAGTCCACTGTCGTTATTTTCCGTTTTTCCCTTTCTTTTATTTGACAAATACATCACAAGTATTTGGGATGGAGAGAATCGTTATATAGAAAGCCTCTTGGATTTTCCTTTGCTTAGAGAGATCTTTCAGCAAAAGAATGATGAGCATGGAGGATTTTAAATAACCAACAGCTGATTATTTCGAGATAGTTTTAAAATCTGGTGATAGGACAGTGCCAGCCACATACAAACGGGGAGCAGGAGAGTTTCTTCCAACTGAATATTTGGACAAGGGCTGCCTTATACCTGCGTTCCTCCATGCACTATTTTAAGTTGGAAGCTGATCTGACAACAAAAAGTAAACCTCTTTTTTGGGAAGTTTTAGTTCTTGATCTCAGTCTCCTCACCCGCATGCCTTCTTCTGATCTATCTTTTATTTTATACAATGAGACATGTTGGGTTTGACGTCAGTTAAAGCGTGCCATTTCACAAAATACCACGATGGTTGCACTTTCGAGGAGTAGCATTTTCAGATCCCACATGCACTCAGCCTTGACAGAAGGCTTGAGTTAAAAATGGCTAGAGGCACCTACGAAGAAAGAAAAATCAGCACAGGACTAGCATTTCCCCCTGTGAAACTGGATTTGGCTCTGAAAAGCAACCATTATGTGAATGAGAGGGATAAAGAAGCTAACCAGAGGCTGGAGGATTCTGTGATGGAATGACTGAGTTAGTCTCCTTAAAATAAGTTTATGACTTGAGTCTCACTAGTTGGATGCCTTGCAGGTCCAAAGCATGTACGTTATAAATACACTGACTGTGCTTGGTTTTCATTCATGACTTACTTTGTTTAACTGCAACTCCATAAGACAGTGGGGGGAGAAAGGACCACTGCAATTTACCCACCTATGCGTTGCTTTGTAACCTGCTGTACAGCAAAGTCGTGGGGGGGTGGGGTGGGGTAGAAAATCCTCTAATTAGAAATACAGGCCAGGCGCAGTGGCTCATGCCTGCGGGAGGCATGAGCCTGTGGGAGGCATTTTGGGAGGCCGAGGTGGGAGGATTGCTTGAGGTCAGGAGTTCGAGACCGGCCTGAGCAAAAGCGAGACCTCGTCTCTAGCAAAAATAGAAAAAATTAGACAGGCATGGTTGTGCTCACCTGTAGTCCCAGCTGCTTGGGAGGCTGAGGCAGGAGGATCCCTTGAGCCCAGGAGTTCAAGGTTGCTGTGAGGTAAGCTGAAGCCATGGCACTCTAACCCAGGCAACAGAGCAAGGCTCTGTCTCAAAAAAAAGAAAAAAGAAAAAGAAATACAAACTTGTTTCGTAGAAGGAACACAAAGCAACAGCAGAGGTGAGTGCTAACAAGTGACTTTGCTCTGGCTGTTCAGAACAGGTAGGGTATTGTGTTCCATACTGGTTGATCCAGTCCTCTGGTTTCATGGTTTTCTGCTCCTTAGGCCAGAAAATGGGCCTGCATTTTTCAGAAGTTGTAATTATTACACACTGTGCCTGTGGGGCACAAAGGACCAAAGAAGCTTCAAGGCTGGAAATTGTGGGTTTGGAAGTAGCAAGCCACTGGGTTCAGCTTTTAGATTTATACCATCAACCAGCAACTCATCAATTCTTTTAAAAAAATACAGAAATTAATCGAGTGACCTCCTTCTGTGTTCCTATCAAAATTTTAAAACAACAATAACAACTCGACTGCACCCTTCACCCAGAAGGAACTTTGCACATGAAAGACATAAAACATTTTGTAGAGCAGAACATTCTTTGAAAGCTCTGAGTAGAAGAAAGCACTTGCTTAAGGAACTTAATTGATAGAAACCAGCAGCTTGGACAGGGCTGCCTGAGTTCAAAGGCACCGCTTTTAATCCCAAACCATTTTAATTTTACTTAACTTTTATTTCTTTCTGGGTGACTAAACTGCAAACTTCTATTAATCTACTGCCAAGTAATTTTTCTTAAGAAGGTGGATACTTTACACCAGCCATAGCCAGGAGACGGCTGTCAGGAATGCTGGTAGTACAGTTTTGTGTAGATAAAAACAGAAGCAAGGGAAAGTAGGTCATTCTGCTTTATATGTGGAACAGATTCCGTCTCTGGCAAGTTTTCTCTGATTGAAAACAATAAGGGACTAGTACTTCTTTAAGTTTGGAAATGTAATGCCTCTGGCAATACACGATCTTGGAGAGTGGAGGCTAATGTTTTCATAGTTGGGATTGCATGTTAGTAGAACAGCCAAAATGTCAACTGTTGCAAGGAGAGTCATCCAATTCACACATATGCAGCTGGAGAGAAAGCTTAGCTTCAGGAGATGGCATTTAACATTTGGGGAATGAACGGGGAGAGTGCAGAAATAGCCGACCGCAGCCAAGAAACGAGTGCTTGCTGGAAGCACCACTCCAGCAAAATTGTTCTTCCTTTTATCGCTGGTACAAGAGACTTGTATCATTGCATTCAGACTTTCACACTGTGTGATGTTTTTTCTTTTTGACCCATTTGAGAGTTAAAGAACTTACAAAAATGACTACGTCTGATACTTTCAGCAGAAGTGATTTCTTAAAAACAGCAAATGGTGAAATGGGCCAACTTGGGCTGGTTTATCTTCATAAAATGGCCAGAATCACAACATATTTGATCATCTTGACCCTCCTAATAACTAACACGGATTGGTACTGCAGCCACATTTCTTTCTTTCTTTTTCTTTTTCTTTTTTTTTTTTTTTTTTTTTTTGAGACAGAGTCTCACTCTCTTGCCTGGGCTAGAGTGCCGTGGCATTAGCCTAGCTCACAGCAACCTCAAACTCCTGGCTCAAGTGATCCTCCTGCCTCAGCCTCCTGGGTAGCTGGGACTACAGGCACGCGCCACCATGCCCGGCTAATTTTTTCTGTTTTTAGTTGTTTTGGCCAATTTCTTTCTATTTTTAGTAGAGACGGGGTCTCATTCTTACTCAGGTTGGTTCCGAACTCCTGAGCTCAAGCAATCCTCTCGCCTCGGCCTCCCATAGTGCTAGGATTACCGGCGTGAGCCACCGCGCCTGGCCATATTTCTTTCTTGACAGTTATTCTCTAGGGAAAAAATAGATTTATTGAGATGATTATATTCCTTTTTGTGACTCACAGTCTTTCTAGAGTCTTTCAAATAACTATTTGCCTGTACTGTTCTGGCCATTCTTTATTTTTGATGGACCAGAATACTAGTTTTGATTGGCTTTAATAGTGTAGATCAGGACAGTAAGAAAAAACATATAATCTGGTATACTTAATGTAGTATAGACATCGTTTAGTGCACTATCCTTTAAGGCTGACACTATCGAATGTGGAACATTAATTGAAAATCAACTGGCAAACAAACTATTTTAAAATGGCATAATCATGAGCTCAAGAAAATGTACCACCCCACACCCATTCAAAATACAGAACTCACAGAATGCACATCTTATCAACAACACAACAAATGTTGATGAGGATGTGGAGAAATTGGAACCCTTGTGCACTGTTGCTGGGAATGTAAAATGGTGCAGCCACTATGGAAAACATTACCATAGTTGCTCAGAAAATTGAAGACAAGAATTACCATGTGATTCAGTCATTCCATTTCTGGGTATATACCCAAAAGAATTAAAATCAGGGTCTCAAAAGAGATATTTGTACACCCTTGTTCATAGTAGCATTATTTACAATAGCGAAAAGGTGGAATCAACCCAAGTGATCATGAATAAACAAAATGGATTGGATAAACAAAATGTGTATATATACAATGGAATAGTATTCAGCCTTAAAAACGAAGGAAATTCTGGCACATGCTACACCATGGATGAAACTTTGAAGACATTATGGTAATAAGCCAGTCACGAAAGGAAAAGTACTATATGATTCCATTGATATGCAGTACCTAGAGTGGTCAGATGCAGAGACAGCCCCTGGTTGCCAGGGGCTGGGGAAGGGGGGATGGGGGGGCGTGAGTGTTTAATGGGTGCAGAGTTTCAGTTGGAAAAGATGACAAAGTTCTGGAAATGGATGGTGGTGACAGTTGCACATGTACTTAATGCCACTAAACCGTACACTTACTAATGGTTAAGCTAGTAAATTTTATGTTATGTATATTTTACCACAATAAAAAATAAATAAAATATTAGGCCAGGAAGGGACATTAAAAAGAAAAAAAAGAAGTACAGAGCTGGGTAATGGACACGAGGCGTGCCTGCAGTGGATTTATATTCTCTGTCATTGTTTCCTGCCTTTCCCGGAAGCCAGCGAAGCTCTTTTCGTGTGTTTTAAATTAACCGAGGCCCACACCTTGCGTGCCCCTTGTCTGAGAAAGAGTTCATGGCTCCTCTCTCCTTGCCCCTCCCCTCCCACCCTCCACACGCCCTCCCCTTGGTTGCAGGGTTCAGCCTGAGATACACAGGACTCCTTGGTGGAGAAACACCGATCTCACAGACGTGCATCTAAAATGCTCAGGTTGAATCTGTGAACAAAGTGTCTTTTATCACTTCAGTAGAACTGTGGAAAGGAAAATTAAAGCACACGCAGGGCAGTAACAGAGAATTTTAGCACTGTAAGCTGATGTTTGCCCTCAAAACTTCGTACCAAATTGTAATGATGCCCTATATAACCAAGAGATCTTTATCAGGGAAAGGAGTTTTAATTTAAGAAGAATCTATTAAACTTCAGTTTGCTTTCAGGAGTCTTACTTGTAAGAAGAACTGTCCCTGGAAAAATGTGGCTTTGCAGGATTCATGACAGTCTTGGTCCAGGTTAGGTTAGGATTTTTCCCTGATTTCTAAGCAAATTACCCAGACTAAGATATAATTGAATGGTTTCCTTACCCATCACCAACCTGAATTTCAGGATTCAAGCCACCCCAGATTTGGGGGGCGGGAGGAAGTGGTACATTGGACATTCTACTGGCTTTATAGCACTACACTTTGTACCACCTGTGAAATTTCTCTAGATATGCTTTAATGTCCTGTATCGAGCAAAAATGAGAGATTTGTGTTCTTTTATATTGGAGCTGTGGCAAACAGTGTGCTTTCATCAAGGGTCTCACACACACAGACACACACACACAAACACTGAGAAGTTGAGACCCCATGTTCAACCCACCAAGAAAAGCAGAATGTGGTTTTACTGCAAGAAACATCCTTGAACTAAATCTCCTTTCCCTATTCTCCCAAGCTTCCGCAGGTTCACTCGATCCAACAGTGTGACGACAGCAGTACAGGCTGACCTGGACTTCCATGATAACCTGGAAAATTCCCTGGAATCTATAGAGGACAATTCGTGTCCTGGCCCAATGGCCAGACAGTTCTCCCGGGATGCCAGCACCTCCACAGTCAGCATTCAGGGCTCAGGAAACCACTACCACGCCTGTGCAGCCGACGATGACTTTGACACAGATTTCGACCCCTCTATTCTGCCTCCTCCGGACCCCTGGATTGACTCTATCACAGAAGACCCTCTGGAGGCTGTGCAGAGGTCGGTGTGCCATCGGGACGGCCACTGGTTTCTGAAGCTTCTCCAGGCAGAGCGAGACCGCATGGAAGGGTGGTGCCAGCAGATGGAGAGGGAAGAACGGGAAAACAACCTGCCCGAAGACAGTAAGTAAAGCCACCGCGGGCATCTGCACACCCTTCGCTAGGGGCTGGGGTGACTTTGCATTTGCAGATCTTGTTGTTTTCTTCTCTGCCAGCTTCACGTGCATGGCCTTGGCTGTTCGCACTCTGAACCAGAACGTGCGGAACAGCCGGGCAATTGCAGCCGAGTCCACGAGCTCCTGCGCTGCACAGTAACGAGCAGCCTCCGGGCAGATACCGCACTGTCCTTAGCTCTGGATCCGATCCGTGACCTAGAGAATAGCAAGCTCCATGTAGAGGTGGTTTCGTGTCTCTACCTGGGTCCCTCCTCCCCAAGATGACCCTGCGATGTTGCTGACCCTCAGGGGATTAAAAATAATTCCAAATAGTATCAAGCTCCATAGATACATGTGCTTCGAGCATGTATAATCTTTACAGTTTAATTACTCTCCGTCACATGCAATATTAACACAAGGCTCATGCCGTATGAGCCAGTAGAAGCCCATGCCTACTTGCGTTTGTAAGCCTGGGTAGCATGCTTTTAGGGAAGCAAACGTTTAGCCGCTAAGTAATTAACACAAATTCCAATTGAATGGCTTAAAATAAATCGTAAAATAAAATAAATGATGAATAAATAAAATAAATAGTGGACACCATTTTTTGAACACTAATATTTCCAAATTTGGCCTTCTCACAACAATTCCTATTAACAATTGACAAAGAAAAATTACCATATTACCTCAATTCTGAGGCACATTTTATACATTTTCAACAATTCTGAAATTGGGATATAGTTTATAATCAGAGCATATTTTAATGTGTGTTTATTTTCTACTGAGAAACTATTATTAAATTAATGGTGGATTGTCTCACTGATGATATCAAGGAAATTTAGTGGTAGGCACTAAAGCTTCGTTTTTGCATGGCAACCATCTAGAGGAGTATTGTCATGATGTAGCTTTTTAGGTTTGTTTTTTAAATTATCTTTTAATTTTCTAACATGAACATTTAAAAACATGCACAAAAGTAGAGAGTCTAATATAATGATTCCCATGTGCTCATCGCCCAGTCCAACGATTGCCCGTCTTATTTTCCCCCATTTGTTGTCATTTTTGCCAGAATTTTTGTTTGTTTGCTTGTTTTTTGTTTTGTTTTGTTTTGTTTTGAGACAAGGTCTTGCTCTGTCACTCCAGCTAGAGTGCTGTGGCGTCATCCTGGCTCACAGCAGCCTCAAACTCCTGGGCTCAAGCAATCCTTTTGCCTCAGCCTCCCGAGTAGCTGGCACTACAGGCATGAGCCACCATGCCCAGATAATTTTTCCATTTTTTGTAGAGATGAGGTCTTGTTATGTTGCCCAGGCTGGTTTCTAAGTCTGGTCTCAAGCAATCCTCCCTCCTCGGCCTCCTAAAGTGCTGGGATACAGGCATGAGCCACCATGCCCAGGCAAGAGTATTTTTAATAAAATCCAAAGCATCATGTCACTTCCCTATGTAGCTCACACTGATAAAGGACATTGTTTTACATAACCACACATTATCATCCCTAACAAAAATAGCAATAATTTCTTAATAATTAGATCTAGCATCTACTGCGAATCATGTTAAAAAATAGATTTACTAAAGGCACGAAACTACTTGTGTCAAGGAGCAGTGAACTGCTCCCTAAAGGAATTATTTTTTATGACAACGGAATCTGGAAAACAGGAGGCAGCAGGCTGCGGGATGTCCTCGCCGTGTCCACTCCCTCACTCACAGCTCCCATCTGCTCCTCCGGCTCGAACCCAGCAGATGACTCCCTGGCTTATTGCTTGCCTTTGTGAGCAAATTAGGGAATTCATATGTGGGTTTTCTTTCACTCTTTCGTATTATAAGTGCAAACGATGTGGCAGTGGGAAGACAAATCACCTTGACATCTGCCCCTACCTGTTAGGACCCCTGCAGACTACCCGGAGTGTTGATCCACAGGCAGAATTAGCCTTTTGCCCTGGTGACAGGTCACCGAGGCACCACTCAGCAGCAGTGGGTGGGGCCAGGGGTAGGTTTCAGTAAGAGAATCTTAGTTGTGTCATCTTCTTCTCCTTTCCCCTTGTAGGTGTACCCCGAATGTATTAGATTTTTCTAAGAAAAATGCCAGCATCTAAGGAACAGTTGGCATCTGGTGCTGCTGCTCAACAGGACAAGCTATCTTTCTGTCTCAATTCACTCAAGTCATTAAGTCGGGACTCCTTCTAGCTTCCCAGCTGGTTTTCAATAGGTCTCTGGGAAGCTGCTCAGCTGACGTTTTCTTTTAATTGGCCTTCCAACCTGGGAGTAGATCTACTTCTCCCAACCCAACTTTATGGTGATGCATGAGGACAGTCAGAGATTCAGGAAAATCTTCCTTGAGACTGTACCTATGAAAAGAAGTCAGTGTATTCTAACATAACAACAAACATTCAAAAGGTGAAAATCTTGCCAGAAAACCAGATTCTTACCATGTGTTTGGGATGAAAGTGAAGAATATTTGTAGTCTGAAATGTACACGATGGGTAAAGTCCCAAAATAATGAACATGAAGGAATGGCCCAACTATTTGTTGTTCCAGGCCAAATTTATTGTTCAGGCTGAACTGAATGTGCCTCCCTGCGGCTTCTGTAATACTCTGTGCAACTGTCTATCAGGAACTTCCACCATTATTTTATAATAGTCTTTATCTCTCTCTCCTCCACTGAAAAGTAAGCTTTCTAAAGCAAAAGCTATTCTTGTCTTATTCATCGCTGTATCTCCAGACCCTCTGACACATATTAATAGTAGGGGATCTATTTGAGTCCTCAAAACATTTTGGAAATTTCGTTTTAAAAATGTTATTTTACTTAGCAAAACCTTTCTTCCTAATTAGTGAGAAAAAATACTCAATAAGTAATGTCTTTGGCTTTTCAGGCCGCTATAACAAAATATCCTGGACTGGGTTATTTATTTATTTATTAATAGAGACAGGGTCTCACTCTGCTGCCTAGGTTGGAGTGCAGTGGTGTCATCATAGCTCACTGTAACTTCAAACTCCTAGGTTCAAATGATCCTCCCACCTCAGCGTCCAGAGTAGCTGGGACTACAGGTGCACACAACCACCCCTAGCTAATTTTTTTTTTTTTTTTTTTTTTTTGCTTTTTGTAGACACAGGGTCTGGCTATGTTGCCTAGGCCAGTCTCGAACTCTTGGCCTCAAGTGATCCTCCTACCTTGGCCTCCCAAAGTGCTGGGATTAGGCCTGAGCCACCGCTCCTGGCCTAGATTGGGGAATTTATAAACAATAGAAATTTTTTGCTCACGGTTCTGGAAGCCGGGAAGTCCAGGATCCATGCATCAGCAGATCCGATGTCTGGGGAGGGCTCGCTCTGCTTCGAAGGTGGCGCCTTCTTGCTGCGCCCTCCCTCAGGCCTCTTTTATAAGAGCAGAAATCCTTTTCATGAGGGCGCTGCCCCTGTGACCTAATCACCTCCTACAGGTCCCATTTCTTTATACTATCGTATTGGTGATTAGGTTTCAACATATGAATTTTAGAGGGGCAAAAACATTCAGATCATGGCGAGTAACTAGCACTTATTGTTGCCAAAAGCTGGAAGGGGTGTTCCCTTGTGAGATGACGAACTCTTCCGATCGGGGGAAGGATTTGGCAGAGAGAGATGGGCACCTGCCACAGCAGTGATGGAAAGGCCTTATGTGTTGGTAAGGTGGACTTGTGGCCCTTAGGCCACATGTGGCCTTCTAGGTCCTTACGTGCTGAATCCAAATTTAACAGAACAAATCCTTTTATTAATGGGGGTGCAGCAGAGAAAGCTGAAGCTTTTCTTGCCTCCTTTGGTGCTTAATAAAGAATGATCTTGAAAGCAGAAAGCTGCAGGTTCCCTACCCCTGGTAGATGAACCTTGTGTGTCCTAGGTCTTAAGACACAGTTCCAGTCCGCAAACACTTGAAGACGTTATTTTTTTCATTCTTTGAGAGACACAAAACAGGAGCTTCAAACTACTAGGATTCCAAGATTCTAAACAAACTCTGTGCCCAGGGCAGAGTCACCAATTTCAAATGAGGCAAACCCAAATCAGTGAGAATCTGCCACCCTCCACAGTAAGAAGGGAGACTATTAGCGCATGAAAGAATATTCATCTTGTCCTCACAATACCCCTGACAATGGGCTAGAGATTTTGACAGGTGCTGTTTCATTTGCCCTCCAAACAGCTCCCTGGCAGTATCTTGTCCAAGGTCACAGAACACAGAAGTGTCTGATAGAACAGATTCAACATGAATAACATTTGACAAGATAATGATACTTTGTGTTGCTTGGCACTGACCTCCTTCAAGCTCTCCTTACGCGTCTGTCCCTGATCCCTTGGCAACCACAGTTCTCTTGTGATAACTGGGCCTTGAGTTGCAGAGGGCCTTTGTTTTACTAATTCTCTGATTTAACCTTTTCTTTTTTATAAGAGGGGTGGTAAGGAGGAGAGGCCAATCCTGTTTGGCGGGCATAGCCAAATTCTAAGTAACCAGCTTTTGTTTGTTTTTAATCTGTGTATAGCAGAAAAATAGCTTTGATAAATGGGTCAAGCACAGATACATCTATCCCTTGGCCAAGCCACTTGATGTGTTTTTTGGGTCCTATAGAAGGAAGGCCTCTCTTCAGGGTACATAACCAAGGTGGCTCCTGAACAAAACCCTCCCTGGAGTGTGGAAAGATAAATAGCATAGAGTGAGAGAAAGGAAGGTACTAATCATACTTAATTTATTTTGTGGGGTACCAGAATTATCCCAATTTAAAAATATTTTTAAATGTTTGGGGGTATACATAATGCCTCCAAATTGTACACTTAAAAATGGTTAAAATGGCAAATCTTATGTATGTTTTACCACAATAAAAAAAAATGCCCCCCAAAAGGCTGCTGCAGCTATAAGTAGGCAGAACAACCATGCTGTCATCACATTTGTGTAAGAACCTAAGATGTTCTCTTAAATGTCTTCCTGAATTCAAAATACAGTGTGATCATGGCAAAAAAAGAAAAAAAAAAAAATTGGAAAAAAACCCTATTTATTCAATGGGAATTTGAGTTGCAGATTTTGGGTGTGGGGTAGTTGTCATCATCTTTCCTCATCAGAGGGTTGAAAAAGAAAGAATCCATCTAATTTTAAATAATTACTCAGTTATCAATTATTTTATGATGCCATTATCCTAACTCTTGACAGCCGTTTCCTAGGGATATTGTGTTTGCGGGGCAGGGCTGGAAACCACATTCCTGGTTTACCTGGAACTGACTCAATGCGCATTACAAAGGGCAGAATGAAAACAAGCGCTTAGAGTAGCCCAGGAACCTCAACCTTTCTTTTGAAAAGTATTGACTGTATATTCTTGGGTGTGTGGAGCTCATATTTTCCCCGTAAAAGCAGAGACTTTATAGTTCTCAGTTTAAACCTTCAGCCCTAACAGTTGATAGTACTTTTTTGGCTGGATGATAAAATAACGAAACGGCAGTGAGCGGGGTTTCCTCCAAGCCAAGGCAGCTGACAGAATGCTTGTTCCCGCAGCACTTGAAGTAAAATGACACCAGCTTTTCTCAGACAATGAAGCCCTTGTGTGAAACAGCTGTCTCAGGGAGATGGCTCAGTGCTATTTGACAGTGGCTTGTATGTTACATAGATACGTCTGGTGTTATCTAACCCGGAATGAAATGACCAGATGGAACTGAATGCCTCTAACTAGGAATGCAGTCTACCGCTGGGGAGGGGGAGCATCCGCTCAGGTTTCGACGGCCCTAGGATGAAATACCAGTGATTGTACTTCAAAATCTATCTTTGCCTTCAGAATTGCGGACAACTTATACGTGGAATTTCCAGGCTTTATCTGAAACGGACTGATAAACCGAGAGCGTGTGCAGGAGGCAGATTAGCTCCGGCACTTTAATTTTGCCTGGTAACAGCATCCGAGTGAGTGAAACTTGGCCTGCTGGCCTCCAGAAGGCTGGTGAGCCCTGGCAGTGAACGTGGGGCTGGTAATGCAACCCGAAATGGGCTCCGCCTGGTTTCAGGTTTTGTTACGGAAGCTATGCACGGTCGTCACTGTGACCGTCTATCGGTGCCATCACCGGGCTTCATGTGCCCGGGAGCTCTGCCGTGTCTCTGCAGCCTGTGAAACGTGGGCGGCGGACAAAGCAGCACTCTGCGAGTTCTGCACCGCGTCTGCCTCCAGCCCGCGTGCGCTTCTAAGCAGGGAGCAGGGGGAGCGTCCTAGCCTGGCTCCCTCCCGTTTTATTCTCATCTTACTCCAAGCGAACCTTCAAAAGAGCTCCCGCCGCCCCTGCCCCACAGACACACAGACACACACACTCGCATAGTCTCTTTATAAGCTCCGGACAACCTGAAATTAGCAACCACAGAGGAAGTGGCAGTAATGAAAAGGAAACCGTGTGTAACGTGCCTTAGGTTTGACCTCGGAGAACACTCCATTCATTTTGCTTTGCACGGCGCTGGTGCCAGAAGGATATTAGAGAGCATCCTTTTGTGGGTGTGCTTTTTGGGGGTGGTGTCCCCAGGCCCAGGAGGGCACTAAGGCAGGAAGAGGCAAAGTGATGTGGTGAAGTGGAGGCAGAACCAGACCTGGAAACGGATCTGTTCCTAGGCCAGTGGTGTGTCCGTGATTGCAGAGATTGCGAGAGAAGGACTGACTCACAGAGTAAGATCTCCAGTTACTTTCTCCAAGAATAACTATTTCTGTGGAATATAAATGCAACGGACTTCAAACATAGCATACAGTCCTTTTTTTCAGATTACCTAAAGACAATCGCTTCTCAGCCTTTTGGCTAAGATCAAGTGTGGATTACCTAAATGCAAACCAATTTCAATTCATTTAACTTTCAAACACTCAAAGCTGTCGTTATTTATCTCTGTGACGCATGAGGTTACAATTTCATGGCAGATGTAAGTTGAGATATGGATCCAGAGAAGAACCATTTATTACAACTAAGACACCTGGAGAAGTCTGGGCAGGAAAAAGAATTTAATATTAGCTGAGTTTTTGAAATCTTGCTCTTTAAAAACAAAACAATGTTTCTTCCCAGAAACATTCTTCCCTGTGGAAGCTCTGGTTTCAGTCTATGGGAAAATTTCTACTAAAGAATCCCATTCTTTATTGATTAGGCACCAAGTTTCAGCTCCTTAGGGGGGAAAAAAAAAAAAAGCAAAAAGCACTCTTGTTAAATGCAGAACAGCCACTGGTGGTTGGGACTGAAACAGATACATGTTTTCTACAGACAACGTTTTGTTGACAGCCGCTCTGGATCCCAAGTGTGTCTGAGAAGCAGCTGCTGAGCAGTAAGTTGGGGAAATCTTTGTCATGAGGACACAAGATAATATGGGATACAAGTTGATAGCAAAATGGTTACAGCAGTGAAGAAAATTAACATATCTATTATATCATCTCACATAATTACTTTTTTTGTGTGACAAGAGCGGCTAAAATGTACTTATTTAACAAAAATCCCTAATACAGATAATTTTATTAACTATAGTCCTTGTGTTGTACATGACATCTCCAGACTTGTTCATCCTACATGTCTGCTACCTTGTATGCTTTTACCTACATCGCCCCATTTCTTCCCCCTGGTAACCACTGTTTTATTCTCTGTCTCTGTATATTTGACCCACCCTTTTTTTAGATTCTACATATAAGTGAGATCATGCAGTATTTTTCTTTCTGTGTCTGGTTTATTTCACTTAGCATAATGTCCTCCAGGCTCATCCATGTTGTGGCAAATGGTAGTAGTACCTCCTTTCTTAAGGCTACACAATATTCCATTTTATATATATACACACTACATTTTCTTTATCCATTCATCCATTGATGAATATTTAGGTTGTTTCCATATCTTAGCTACTGTGAATAATGCTTCAGTGATCATGGGGATGCAGGTTATCTTTACAAAGTGGTGATTTCATTTCCTTTGGATATATACCCAGAAGAGGGATTGCTTGATCATATGGTAGTTTTATTTTTAATTTCTTTAGAAACCTCCATACTATTGTCCATAATGGCTGTACCAATCTAAATTCCCACCAACAATGTGGTAGGGTTTCTACACACCCTCGCCAACATTTGTTATCTCTTGTGTTTTTAATAATAGCCATCTTAACAGGTGTGGGATGATATCCCACAGAGGTTTTAATTTGCATTTCCATGATGATTAGTGACATTAAGCACCTTTTCATATACCTGTTGGCCATTTTTATGTGTTCTTTGAAGAAATGTCTGTTCAGGCCTTTTGCCCATTTTTTACAGTTATTTGCTTTTTTGCTATTGAGTTGTAAGAGTTCTTTATAAATTTGGGGTATTAACCCCTTATCAGATGTGTGGTTTGCCTATATTTTTTCCTAGTTCATAGGTTGCCTTTTCATTTTGTTGATTGTTTTCTTTGCTGTGCAGAAGCTTTTTAGTCTGATGTAGTCCTGTTTATTTTTGCTTTTGTAGCTTGAGCTTTTGGTATAATACCCAAAATATCATTGCCAAGGTCAACGTCAAGGAACTTTTCCTCTATGTTCTCTTCTGGGAATTTTACGGTTTCAGGCCTTACATTTAGGGCTTTTATCCATTTCAAGTTCATTTTTGTGTATGGTGTAAGATGAAGGTCCAATTTCATTCTTTTGCAGGTGGAACTCCAGTTTTCCTAACACCATTTATTGAAGAGACTGTCCTTTCCCCATTGTGTCCTCTTAGTGCCCTTGTTGAAAACTATTATAGTTGACCACACATGATTTTAAAAAATTCCTTTCTCCTCCTTTACCCCTAAAGTCCGCAACAATAAAAAAAAAGGCAGGTGAGTAAAAAGTAAAAATAAGTCAAAACTTGAGTAGAAGGAAATTTAACTCACCCACAAACACATTCAGCTTATCCCAGATGGCTTGGTTCCAGCCTGGCCACTACCACTAATGTATAAATGGCAACCCAAGAGGAATAATAGCCCAGCTAAGACTCTATCAGCAAATTAATCAACACTATAACTTAAAAAGTGATGCTAAACATAACAAAACCTGAAAGAATCAGAATGGTTAAGAACTAGAATGTTGCCATTAATTTATTTTTCTGGTCAACATAGAGTTTGTAGATGACTCAATTCATTTCAGAACTTATTTCTTCAGTGGCTACCAGGGGTCACAATGGGTACAGTCTATGCTATCAAAGAGCTCACAGTCTGGTTGGAAACCAGACATATAAAGAGAACATGCTGGAAAGAATGAGGAAAAGGCAGAGACAGCTATGCATGGGAATTTTAGGAGCAGTGAAAAGGGAGAGATGAAAGGAGTTAAGGCTTTCTGGGGGAGGCACGCCTGAGCTGAATCAGGAGGAGGAGGCCTTTGCTAGGCACAGGGTAGGGTGGGGGTTAGTGTAGGGCAACAAGGGGACTTAGTATTTGGAGTGAGCAAAGACACTGAGGAGGGAAACAGCTTGGGGATTTGGGAAACGGTGGGCACTCAAAGCACTGAGGGAGTGAGCAGCGGGAAGGCTGGACAGCTTGGCCTCCCCTTCTCTGTGGAAGGGGATTTGGGTGTGTGTCAAAGATGGCGGGGAACCAAGGAAAAGTTTTAAGCTTGGGAATTACATGAGATAATAAAGTCCTCTAATTCCCTTAATAAAACCAAGCCTCCAAGATTGGCAAGGGAGGGAGACTATTCCTACTATGGATGGGGTGAGTGAACCTTGTAGTCCTAATGGTGATCAACTAGGGGATCCTTAGGGGAGCATGGATTTGGGGAGACAGGAAGTGTTGAGCCAGTGGTTAGGTAAAGTACTCTGAAGCGTAAGGGATCAGTGTCTGGTGGAGTTACAAATTTGAGAAACATGAGCATATTTTTTAAAAATAATTGAAACCAGAAGAATGGATGAAGTCACTCCAGGGGAATAAGGGAAGTGGGTAGAGAAGTGGGGTCAGGATTGAATTTTGTGTTCAACATTTGCGAGGTGGAATGAGAAAAGTCCACCTTAAAGGACAGAGAAGCACAAGGTGAGCCAGAGAGTGTGTTACGGTGAGAGCCCAGGGAGCTGGGGTTCCCTGTGCCACATGCAGAGTCCAGGCAGGGACGAGGGCAGAGAGCCAGGCTGCAGGGAGGGGAGACACAGGGGAGCTGAGGAAGTGAGAGTGCAAAGGCATTCCTTCTACCTTCCAGAGGTCAGGGGTTTACAGGGAATATATTAGTTTGCAAGGACAGCCGTAACAAAGCACCACAGACCAGGTGGCTTAAACAACAGAAATTTATTTTCTCAGTTTTGGAGGCTGGAAGTCTGAGACCAAGGTGTCAGTTTCTCCCGAGGCCTCTTTCCTTGGCTTGCAGGCAGCCACCTTCTCCCTGGGTCTTCACATGGTCTCCTTCTGTGTGTGTCTGAGTCCTCATGTCTGATTCTCACGAGGACACCAGTCATACTGCATTAGGGCCCATGCTGCTGACCTCATTTTAATTAAAGCACCTTTTTAAGAACCTGTCTCTAAATAGATTCCCATTCTGAGGTATTGGGGTTAGGACGTCAACATATGAATCTTGGGAGAACATGATTCAGCCAGTAATGGGAGAAGAGGAATTTTATGTTAGCTGGAGGGGACCAGAAGACTGGGGAGGATTTTCCCCCCTTAGAATGGGAGAGACTTGAGGATGCTTCTGGGCATCTTGGGTGATGCACTAGCAGAAGGGCAAAGAGTGCAGAGAGAGGGACTGCCCCACACAGCAAGGTCACAGAGTAGGGGAAGGGAACCAGGCCAAGGACATGGGTAAACAGGAAGAGTGGACATAGGAAAGTCACTAGAGTGGGGGCAGTTGGAGAGGCTTAGGGGACTGTGTGTGAGGCAAGTGTTAGGAGAGACAGAACATTGAGAGTATTTGTCTTAGTTGGTTTGTGCTGCTAAAACAAAATACCACAGACTGGGTAATTTATAAACAATAGAAATGTATTTCTCATTGTTCTGGTGGCTGGGAAGCCTGAGATGAAGGCACCAGCAGGTTCAGTGTCTGGTGAAGGCTGCTCTCTGCTTCCAAGATGGTGCCTTGTTGCTGTGTCCTCTGGAGGGAAGGAGCTCTGTGTCATCATATGCAGAAGAGATGGATGGGCAAGAGAAAACTCACTCCCTTCAACCTTGAGCCCTTATATAAGGGCACTGACCCCATTCCTGAGGGCAGAGCCCTCAGGACTTAATCACCTCCCAAAGGCCATACCTCTTAAGACTGTTGCTCTGGGGATCAAGTTTCAGCATGAATTTTGGAGGAGACACCATCATCTAAACCACAGCAGTATTCGTACCTGATTCCCTCTGTTTTCATCTCATGGGAAGCAAGATTATTGTTGAAGATGGGGGAACAGGGGTTGAGTTGATAAGGAATAAGAGTCAGAAAATGAGAGTCAGAGAGAGAGGTAAACAAGCACATCACAAGGGACCCATGGGCAGCAGCGACAGATTGGTCAAGTTTGGAGACCGTGGGTTTATAGTGGCATCAAACCACTTGGCTAAGCACTATTTGGAAAATAGGGTGAAAATACAGCTCTACAGGCCAGCAGGGTTTATCTGGCGTACTCTTTGTCCCTGAAGATGGACCTTGTTTTACAGTAGAAGCTGCCATTCATGAGTATGGTTTTGACCCTTCATTTTGCAATGTGTCTATTTTCTGAGCAAGGTGCTGATTGGGTCGTCTCGTGTCTAGCAGGCCTTATCTTCTCTGTGTGTCTTTGTCACTCAGCAGCCAAGTGGCCACTGTTCTAGCTCTCAAGTTGGGGGAAACTGTGCTAGATTATACAGAGAGGCACTAAAATCTAAGCCCCTGAAAAAGTGTTAAAGGGCTTAACACTTAAGCCCCTTAACATAAAGGGGCTTAGATACATAAAGACAAAATAAATTATTCACCACTCAGTGACACGTGTGAAAATCTGCCTGAATGAAAGTCACCAAAAAAGGGGGACATTCAATCAATCCACACTACTGGGGAGAGAGGCTAGAGTGTGAAGACCCACAGGAGAAATAATCTCCTGTTTGGGATCATGCCACCTTTCAGGTAAATGCCCAAGCACGAAACAATGTAGATAGGGTATGAGTTATAATTCCTGCTACATTCTCACAATTTACACATATTATTTCATTAAATAATCAGCAATGCTATGAAGATAGTATTACCATTTGACAGATAAAGAAGAAAGAATCTGAGACTCTGACGAACTCTCCCAAGTTCAGCCCCTGATAACTGGTGAGCCCACACCACTGCCCACACCCTTTCCCATGCGCAGGCACACCTCCCTGTACTGTGGTTCACTGTACTGCCCGTCACAGATACTGTGTTTTTTACAAATTGGAGGTTTGTGGCAACCCTGAGTTGATCAGGTCTGTCGGTGCCATTCTTCCAACAGCATGTGCTCACTTTGTGTCTGTGTCACATTTTGGTAATACTCACGATGTTTCAAAAATTTTGATCATTCTTTTATCTGTTATGGTGATCTGTGATCAGTGATCTTTGATGTTACTATTGTAATTGTTTTGAGGCACCACAAACCATGCCCATAAAATACAACGAACTTAATAAATGTTGTATGTGTTCCCATCTCTCTCCCTCTTCTGTGGCCTTCCTGTTGCCTAAGACGAGACAATATTGAAATTAGGCCAGTTAATAACTCTACAATGTCTTCTAAGTATTCAAGTGAAAGGAAGAGTTTCATGTCTCTCACTTTAAATCAGAAGTGAGAAATGATTAAGTTTAGTGAAGAAGGCATGTTGAAAGCCAAGAAAGGTTGGAAGCTAGGCCTCTTGTGCAAAACAATTAGCCAGGTTGTGAACACAAAGGAAAGGTACTTGCGGTTAAAAGTGCTACCCCAGTGAACATCTGAATGACAAGAAAGTGAAACAGCAGTTTCTTTCCCCAAGTTTCTGATAGGGAGAAAGTTTGAGTGGTCTGGATAGAAAATTAAACCAGCCACAACATTCCCTTAAGCAAAAGCCTAATCCAGAGCAAGGCCCTAACTCTATTCAGTTCTATGAAGGCTGAGAGAGGTGAGGAAGCCGCAGAAGAAAAGTTGGAAGCTAGCAGAGGTTGGTCCGTGGGGTTTAAGGAAAGAAGCCGTCTCCACGACATAAAAGTGCAAGCTGAAGCCCAAGTGCTGATGGAGAAGTGCAGCAAGTTATCCAAAGATCTAGCTACGATCATGGATGAAAGTGGTTATGCTAAACAACAGATCTTCCATAAAGACAAACCATCCTTCTAATTAGAAGAAGATACCATCTAGGCCTTTCATAGCTAGAGAGGAGAAGTCAATGCCTGACTTCAAAGCTTCAACAGACAAGCTAACTCTCTTGCTAGAGGTTAATGCAGCTGGTAACTTTAAGTTGAAGTCAATGCTCACTTACCACTCTGAAAACTCTAAGGCGTTTAAGAATTGTGCTAAATATACTCTGCCTGTGTTCTATGTATGGAACAACAGAGCCTAGATGACAGCACATCTGCTTATACATGCTTCACTGAATATTTTTAACCCACCGATAAAACCTACTGCTTAAAAAAAAAAAAATCCTTTTGAAATATTACTGCTCATTGACAATACACCTGGTTACCCAAGAGCTATGATGGAGATGTACAAGGAGATTAATGTTGTTTTTGTGCCTGCTAACACAACATCCATTCTACAGCTCGTGGATCAAGGAGTGGTTTTGGCTTTCAGGTCTTATAATTTAAGAAATACATTTCCTAAGGCTACAGCTGTCATAGAGAGTGATTCCTCTGAAGGATCTGGGCAAAGTCATTTGAAAACCTTCTGGAAAGGATTCACCATTCTAGATGCCATTAAAAACATTTGTGATTCATGAGAGGAGGTCAAAATATCAACATTAACGGGAGTTTGGAAGAAGTTGATTCCAGCCCTCTTGGATGACTTTGAAGGGTTCCAGACTTCACTGGAGGAAGTAATTGCAGATGTGGTGGAAATAGCAGAACTAGAATGACAAGTGGAGCTTGAAGATGTGACTGAATTGCCACAATATCATGAGAAATTTGAATGGATAAGGAGTTGCTTCTTATGAATGAGCAAAGAAAGTGGTTTCTTGAGATGGACTCTACTCCTGGTGAAGATGCTGTGAACACTATTGAAATGACAACAAAGGATTTAGAATATCACATCAACTTAATTGATACAGCCACAGCAGCAGGGTTCGAGAGGATTGACTCCAATTTTGAAAGAAGTTCTACTGCGGGTAAAATGCTCTCAAACAGCATTGCATGATACTGAGAAATCTTTCGTGAAAGGAAAAGTCAATCAATGCATCAAACTTCATTGTTGTTTTATTTTTTTTAATTGCCACAACCACCCCAACCTTCAGCAACCACCAGCCTGATCGGTCAGCAGCTATCAACATAGAGGCAAGACCCTCCACCACCGAAGAGATTACAGCCTATTGAAGGCTCAGATGATAGTTAGCATTTTTTAGCAATAAAGTATTGTATAAAGATATGTACATTTTTAGACATAATGCTATTTCACAGTTAATATACTTAAAGTGTAAACATAACTTTTATATGCACTGAGAAACAAAAAAATTCATGTGACTCACTTATTGTGATATTCACTTTTTTGCGGTGATCTGGAACCAAACCTACAATATCTCCAAGGTATGCCTGTATCACACAGAGAGAAAGTTAGACTGACACAAAGCATCCTAGGTGAATGACAGGGCAGGTGGCAGAGAAATGTGAAGAGCTCTCCCGAGCACGTCCACTGTAGTAACCCTCACCAGTGTGGGGCGGCCAGAGGTACTCCACTGTAGTGACATGCAGTGTCCAGGTTTCAGGGAATACGTTAGGGTATAGGAAATACGTTTATTCTTCTCTGTTTCTGAGGCCTTAAAGAAAGGTCTGATGATTATGGAGTTGGGCGCAGTATATAAGAATTAGAAGTAGTCAAAAGAACCAACACTTAGGCATTTTGAAGTCTAGAGACCTAACTCATCTTATGAATATGAAAGGATACTTACATAAATGAAGCTTAAGGATTTGAAATCCTGATTTTTTTTTTTTTTTTTTGTGGTGAGGCAGAGTCTCACTTTGTCGCCCAGCTAGAGTGCAGTGGCATGATCGTAGCTCACTGCAACCTCAAACTCCTGCGCTCAAGTGATCCTCCTGCCTCAGCCTCCTGAGTTGGGACTACAGGCTCTCGCCACCATGCCCGGCTAAGTTTTTAATTTTTTTTGTAGAGACGGGGTCTCACTCTTGCTCAGGCTGGTCTCAAACTCCTAAGCTCAAATGATCTTCCTGCCGCAGCCTCCCAGAGTGCTAGGATTACAGGCATGAGCCACTGCTCCAGGACTCAAAAAGTCAGGCATATTCCCCAAGGAAATGGCCTTTGTCTTAGCTTGCTATCACCTGCACAGGGAAACTCCTTGCAGCTTTGTCATAGATAAACTGGCAGGCTAAAAAGAAATTGTTCCTTACCTTCCCCTGTGTCCCTTATACTACCTCCTTACTCCCCAAAATAAAAATATTCCTTACAGTGGCCAGTGGGGAAGAGGAGCTATGCTCTTTTCTGAATGTCTAGGTCCTTGATTGAATGCAGCCGGGGGATTTCAAATCATAGTTTGCGTAGAAGGTCCCCCTCCCCCCAGCCAAAATAGTCTTTCTATGCTTCTCATTATGGTGTATAATGTTTAAAAGAAAAAACAGAACTCGAAACTTACAGCCACCAACTCTTTCAAGTTACCCCCAGTTCCTCTATTATTTTTGGGATTGAAATTGCCTTGTGTGCCGAGCACTCCACGTGGATGTGCTTTGCTTCCCCTTCCTGACGTGGAAAAGTGATCAGGTCTGGTGGATTCTTCAGATTCCCACGCTGACTTGTTACAGCCCTTACCCCCATCCATTGGCACTGGCTAGAAAGTGTTGATGAAGAAATCACACTCGGCCGGCTGCAGTGATGTGCACCTTTAGTCCCAGCTACTAGGGAGGCTGAGGTGGGAGGATGGCTTGAGCCCAGGAGTGTGAGGCTGCAGTGTGTTACGATCCCACCTGTGAATAGCCACTGCACTCCAGCCTGGGCAACATAGTGAGACCCCATCTATAAATAAAGAAATAAATCGAAATCACACTCAGTGGATAAGTAAAACGTGGTGTGTGTGTGTGTGTACATATATGTACACACACAGTGGAATATTATTCAGCTTTAAAAAAGAGGAAATCCTGTCATATGCAGCACGATGGATGAATCTGGAGGACATTATGCTAAGTGAAATAAGCCAGTCACTGAAGAACAAATACTGCATGATTCCACTTACACGAGGTATCTAAAATAGACTCACAGAAGCAGAAAGTGGAATGGTGGGTACCGGGGTCTGGGGAGAGGCAGGAAATGGGAGTTGCTGTTCAGTGGATCTGAAGTTTCAGTTACGCAAGATGAATACTTTCTAGAGATCTGCTGGACAACATTGTGCCTGTGTTAACAATACTGTATTGTGCACTTGAGAAATTGTTAAGAGGGTAGATTTCATGTTAAGTATTCTTACCACAGTTAAAAAAAAAAATCATGCTGAGATGGCTTTCACGTAAGTGGATTCAGACCCAGTGTTCAGAAAGGGCAGAGAGAAGAGAGCCCAGCTAGACTGAGAAGACAGGGATTGGCCACAGGAGGGGTCCCAGGGAGGATACTTCAGAGTTTGAGCCCGTATTTTTCTCAAATGAAATGAAGTCCGCCCTGCCTCACAGGGTCCTGTGAGGATCCGATGAGTGTTTGAGAGTGTTTCGAAACACAAAATAATAACGTGAGTGAGCACATTTTCACAAAGGCCTTCCAAAGCTCTTCCTGGCTTTCTGTGGTGAACTAACCCAGGCCTGTCCTCTCTGTTGTGGTTCTCCTTAAGCATCTGTTGTGGAATGAGGGGGTTAGAATTATAAGTGGGGGAATTTATAAAGAGGTGCCCACTTCTTAAATAGGAGTTTCATTCAATGGCAGTTTGGCTTTATTTTGTACTTGCATCGAGGGACAGACTAACAACGAAGCTGGGGCGGAAAAGGAGAGGGAGGAAGGGTCCTATAAACTCCCTATCAGGTGCCCATAAGGTGTCTGGGAGACTGGATTTACTTAGATCAAAAGGGTTGCACAGCAAAACGAGACGTATTACCTGATGAAATATTACACAAATAGATGGTGTGAGTCATGGTCAAATGGCACGCCGAGGGATACAGCAGAGATAATTATTCTGGAAGATTCATTGAATGTGCCCTAAGGGAGATGGATGGTAAAAATTGTTAATTACATTTGGGTTGAACAATCTGGAAAGACTACATGGACCAGAGTGTGAAGGAGACCAACTCGACACCGACAGAGCCTTCAAACCTCCATTCTAACTTCCAGAGAAAATCTGCTGCCTAAAACTGTAGGGAACTGTGCTCCCGGGATGGCCATAATCTGACGCTCTTTCTGTGACATTCGAAAAGGCCCTTTGCTGTCACCTTCCCGGGACCTTAATGAACTCAGTGATGGGACTGAAATACTCATTCCCCACCACAGTGGCTTCCTCTGGACAGGAGTGGAGAACATATACTTTATCTGTAGGGCTTCATTTCATTGGAGAGAGAGAGGGAAAAAAAAAAGAAAAGAAAACAAACTCAGAAGCAAATCTGAAAAAAATCAATATTTGTTCCTTTGGGGGAAGTACATATATGAATGTTAATCACATCACACTTTGTACCTTCATGTATTGTCATTTTTTTCTGAATTAGAAAAAGAGTGGCATTATCAAATAGTCACTACTAAAACAAACTGTTTAGTCCAGAGCCAATTTTCATATTGCAACTGAAACCACACCAAACCATGTCTGCTGTTTGTTTTCCATTTCTTAGGAGAGAGACCAAGAACACGCAATGTTCTCTAACCACCATTTAAGGAATTCACTACCTCTTGAATTGCTCAATCATGCTCAGCTCCTTCTGCGCTGATGCAAGTAATCCAGCAAATCCAAAACATTTCTGTCTATGCTTGTATGTTTCCTATCAGTTTCTCCCATTTCCTCCCATCAGGATGTAAGCTCCACGTGGTCAGGGACTTTGCTTTGCTTATCACTTTATCATAGCCAACTAGCATGACGCTGGCACATAAGGTGTCCTTAATGAATATTTGCTGAAGGAATGAATGAGTTCCCAGAACGCACATGAAGTGTCCTCGCTCCTTGAAAACGACATCGGAAGGTACGCGTGGCCTGCCAGCTTCCGAGTAGGTCCCATGAGTCTGTTCAGGCTCCTCTAGCTTTTTTGTCCTTGGCTTTGAGGGCCAGGCCAGCTCCCACAAAGTTAACTGCAGCCATGCTGCAGTAAAATAGTGAAATTCAAGACTAATCCTGGAAAGATAAACTATATCTAGGCCCTTTCTAGAACCTTCTAATACCAGGTTGGGCTGTTTTATATGTTTTATATGTGTGGGAAAAGCCCACGGTTACAGCCTGTGTATTTAAATCACTCTTTCTTCCTTTGTTACCTAGCATTCCTGAAAGAAATACAGTCATTCCTCAGTATTGGGGGTTGGTTCCAAGACCCCCCCACCCCCACCCCGCAGATACGAAAATCCAGATGCTCAAGTCCCTGATACAAGATGGCGTAGTATTTGCGTATCACCCACGCACATCCTCCCGTATACTTTAAATCATCTCTAGGTGACTTATACTACCTAACACAATGTAAATGCTATGTAAATAGTTGTTATCCTTTATTGTCTAGGGAATAATGACAAGAAAAAGAGTCTTTACATGTTCAGTGCAGACGCAACCAGCTCTTTTTTTCCCCCCCAATATTTTTGATCCATGGTTGGTTAAATCCACAGATGTGGAACCCATGGATACAGAGGGCCAACGGTATTTTCCTTTCCACCCTGCTGAAGGTTGGTATTGAACGTTTTAGAGTAGTTTCGAAATGACATCAAGATGCTTCTTTCTTCTTTATCTCATTTCTTTACCAACTTGCAGCCTTTTTTCTTTCTACTTTTTACTTCTACTGGTGTTTGCCATTTATTATTAATTTCTTACTCCCTCAAGTCGTGTGTAACGAATACAAAATTTACTTTCAGGAGAAAAATTTATCTCATACACCAAGTGAGTGTCTAATGGAAAAACAAAACAAAACAAATCAAAGAAACTCCATGAAAGCTTCTTTTGTAAAATTAAAATGAGTTTTTAGTTTGGAAAAGAAAGTGTGGAGGGCAAGGAAATGTGAGTTGTCATCTGCTTGGCCCAAGGCCTCCTGTTTCACGGTCTCACCCTAGGCCCGAGTGGTCGTCTCTCCACACTGGGCCAAGGAAATATCACCTCCCGGACACCAGAAATGCCAGTATCCCGGAGCCAGTAGGGAATTTCCATGCAAGGAATGTGATGCCAACGCCTGGGAAAAGGAAGCACTACAGCTCCACCCCAGATATTTTGCTAGGCTCTCACCAGACCATGCTGAATAAAGAAAGATGTCCATTGTTTTACTTTCTAGAAGATTCCTGAGCTAGCGTCACCTATGTGGTTGTGTGGTGCTTGATTGCTTAGAGCAGCGCTTTCTCCTCGTTGGAGAATCCCTGCCCTGCTCAGCTGCTCTTACTCTGGTGGTCTGTTACACAGCTCAGGTGAGTTTTTAGGCATATCAAAATAGCTGCAGTCTCTGTGATAGTTCCCAGGAGCTATGGAATCCCAACCAGCAAATGAGACTTAGGTACCCTAGTTCTAAGCTCCCAGGATTCATTCTGAGATTTGCTGATCTCACACTCCTCCCCTTCAGCAAGATAATCCAGAGAGCTTTCCCTAAACCTCAGAGTTTGTCTAAAGCCCTGTGTTCATTTAGGAAGTGCCTGGTCCATATACCTTCTCAGATCTGGGACAGGTCACCCAGAAGGCATACCTGGCCCAGGAGACCAGGATGTCCAGTCATCTTTAAATAATTCAGACTTCGGTTTTTTTCTCTCTTCTCTTCTGGCCAGAGCAAGTGTGGCTCTCACGGGGGCCACACCCACAGAGGAAGCACAGTTTTCTCATCCTAGGTAATAATCAGCATTTATTAAGTGCGTATGATATAGCCAACACTGTCCTAAACAATTCAAATACTTTAACACTTCTAACCTTCACAACCACCCTACAAATAGGTGCCATTAGGTCCACATCACATATGAGAAAACAGAGAGATGGTGACCAGCAGTAGCTGGTAAGGACTCCGGCTCTTGCTGGGTCTGAACTCTCAACTTACCCATGGCGCCCTGTGTCTCCATAAGCCGTCCTTTCTGCTTCCGAGATGTTGAGAAAGGGAAAAGAGCCCTCACCCAACTGATTTATCAGTGAAAGAGGAAAAGGATAACCATCCCAAGAGATTTTAAAAGCAGATTGAAAAAAAGTAAACTTAGGCCTAAGGAATTGCTGCCAGAAGGCTGTCAGGGGGGTGGCTTGATATCTCCGAGGTGGCAAATACCTGCCTGTGAGCTGCTGGTGTGACTGGTGGCATATTAGAGGGTTTATAAAAATGCTCCGAGTTACATTGTGTGGGAACACAGAAATATTTGAGTAGAGCCTAGGGACAATGTGCATCCTAAACCATCATCTAGTCTGGCAGTTATAAACAAACGGAGTCCCAAATTACTAGAACACCCAGGGCCAGAATGAAGTTCCTTTTTCTTTTGTTTTCTTCTCCTTAGACTTTGTGCGGAATGAGGTCGAGAAAGGGAGACCTAATTCCGCTCCGGATTCTCTGACTCTGTAAATGCAGAACATCCAGATTGCTTAACTCCTTCCTATACCGTCGCTTCCCATGAAGATTTCTAAACAGGGCAAGTGCTCTTCTGAGGTCTCCTGCTCTGGTTTGTGATGCCAGTTTGTCCCCTTCCGGCCCCACAGGGAGAGCGTGCAGAGAACCGCCCGGTGGTTGGCAGGGCTCCAGTGGGGCAGGGGCAGCCTTGGGACAGCGCAGAGCTGGGCACCCCGCCCCGCCGGCAGGGGGAAGGCGCTGGCCTTAGACTGCAGAAGACAAGAAATAGCTTGTAGAGGGCAAGGCTTGCGGCACAGCGCGTAGGAGATTAAACCTATGCTAACGACGACATTAGGCTGCAGAATGTAAAAGCGGGGCCAGGGCTGGTGTCCCCTAGGCACAGGCCGAACATGCTCACTCCTTAGAAAAATCTTTCAACCCGCCATGGTTCTTTCCCGCCTGTACCAGTGGCTGAGCTCCGGAAAAATAATAAAGGCTATGGATGGAATGTGGTGAGTGCCAAGAGATTCCCCCTGCAAGCTAGGGATTGCTTTTCTTGTGTTTGGGTTTGATTAGAAAACCAAGCCAGCAGACCATGATTGCTGACTCCTTAAATTCAGAACTATACTGGTAAACACTTGAAATTCATCCTTGAGGTAAAAAGAGGTTAAAAAAAAAAAAAAAACCTCAAAAAACTATTTGCCTTTTCTCCTGGTAATATCCAGTTGTGTGCTGGAAAACTCTATTACTCCCAAGAAAGATGCATGATGAGCCTGTGTTTTTCTGAGTTGATTTCGTACTTTAACCTAGGCGCCTCTGTGACAGCAACGGGGTCACCAGGCTGTCTGGGTGGGTGTGAGCGTCCGGCGCATGTGTGCTGTTTTCCCTAGTGATTACAGCATAACTTCCTCTTTGCTTTACCAGACTAAATCTCAGCAGTGAGGCATACTGTGTAAACTTCTTGTTTGTTTGCTCTTTTCAGTTCTAGGGAAAATCCGAACCGCAGTGGGCAGTGCCCAACTTCTCATGGCCCAGAAATTCTACCAGTTCAGAGAACTGTGTGAAGAAAACCTGGTAGGTGACATTTCCCTTCACTACAATGTGCCTGTTAAGTACCCTGAGAAGAATGTGTCATCAAGACTGGCCCAACTAAAGTAAAACTTTTTTGAACCCAACTCAAGGCCCATGGAAGTCTCTTACCTAGAATAGAAAGTTTTCCAGTGAAATCTTATTTCCTACTTTTCTTAAACCTAAAATTTATTTTACGCTTAAATAGTCTTAGAAGAAAAAACCCAATCAGGTTAAAACTCTGTTTCCTGCTTTTTTGTAACTGAAAAAATTTCCATTTTCCTAGCTTCCGCATGACATCTCTGATTTCATTATTCTTACAAAAATATAAAGGAGCCTCACTGATATTTCAAAAATGACATTGTCAAAAAAATCATTTTGGACAGTGATTTTCTTTCTAAAATGGCAGTCAATGACTATTTCCTCATCAGAATTCTCTGTTTTAACCCAAGTGCCAGAGGTCTAGGGCATCACAAAGTGTAGATTTGATCTCCCTGAGGCAAATGAAGAATTCATCCTCCTTGGACATACAAAAACAAAATAAAGCAAAACAAAGAAACAAAAGCATCACTACCAACAGCAGCATTTTAAAAACTGACTGCAAAATAGAAGGGCAAGAGCTTCCTCACATAGGCCTTTTTCTTAAAAGAAAAAAAAATTGCTACTATCTCTACAATTGTAATTCATAAGAATAGCTTTTATTGCTTAATTGTTGGTCATGCTGGATCTAAAACAAAGAAAATGAAAAGCAGCTTGTTTATCTTGTGGAAAGTGAAAACATAATTATTTGCAATCTAAATGACCCAAAAATATGATTTTAGAGGGTTTTTTTTTCTTTTTTTTACATCCCCCAACAATTGACAGGCATGATTTTAAAATTTTAACCACTTCTTCTTATTAACAAGGACAAATACAGAAGGAAAGAGATTTATTTAGACAAGGACCAACCAAGAGAAAATATAAAGCATGGAAAAGTTGATGCTTTCCATCCCTCTTCTGGCTTTTCTTTTTGAAACCTCCTTCTAAGGTTGTTCCCCTCCAACACACACACACACACACACACACACACACACACACACACACACACACACACATCTATAGTTTGCTTTCCCCTCTTGCAGCAAAAATAACCTGACCCTTCTTCTACCTTTTTAGAAATCTATTCTGGATTATGAGATAATTTATATTAGTAAATGTATTGATAAGGACAATTCCACAAATATTTTACTGAGCTTCAGCTATGTGCCAGGCACAGAATTCCCGCAAATTTGCAAACCGGCTAATGCGTCACATGATTCTTTAACACATTAACTGCCATGTGAGTTGTATTTAACTCATGCTGGTTTTGTGCCCGAAGCCTCGTGAAGCATATGTAACTCACTTGTCTGTTCACTTTGGGAGCCACATGAACTGTTTTTGAAGTTGCATATAACTCATGCACAGAAAACTGTAAAAAATAATAAATTTTTCATTAAATCAGAAAGGATCATTTTGTTTTCAAAGTTTTTATTCTATTTTAGTTATAAAATGCTGTGGCTCCAAGGAAAAATTTTTTTTTCTAGTGTGGCAGTCAATGAGTTAAATGTAAGAAAGCTCATAGCCATATTGTTCCAACTGGCCAATAGGTACGTGAGGAAGTCAGCATGCACATGCTGCAGGGAAAAAAATAGCACACCTTTGTTGAAAGAATTATATGATGAACAGTGTATTATGAAGTTGAACGTAAGCACTGTACAGATTTTTAAAGATGAAATTGCAGACAAAATTTTTTGAAAAAATGTGCAGACTTCTAGGAAATGTTAACCTTATTAAAGCCAGCTTTTAACGTTTCCTAGTTCTTGATGGGCTCACGTTCCTTGGCCACTAGAGGAACTCCGGTGGTAAAATATGAGAAAGCACTGATACAGGTAGACTGAGGCACACTAGGGGAGGAGGGTCATGATGCCGGTCAAACATGGCCCCTACAAAAAATGGTCAAGAGCCTACTATGTGCCTGACAGCATGCCAAAGGCTTTTCGATTTCTGATCTGGTCAAACTCTCAAAGCGAGCATATGGAGTTGATAGTGACGTTATTTTTATGGCAGTTTTACAGATAAGGAAAACGGGCGGGAAAAGCTAAAAAACTTGTCCAGGGCCCCATGGTGAAAGGCAGAGCCAAGACTCAAATCCCAGTCTCTTTGACCTCCAGCCCTGCAAATCTCACCCAGGGTTTGAGTTCGCTCCTCATCTCCTGGAACGGAGTCGGCTCCATTCGCCTTGCAGCAGGAAGCACGGCGGCCTGGTGGTGGCGCTGCTTAGGGCCACAGCTGCAGAAAAGTGGCACCGTGATTGGTCAGAATCAGATCCGGCCGTCCTTTTTTGAATTCCTACTCTGAGCAGGAGAAAATCGTAGCTGTTTATTTTGAAAACACACGTTATCCCAAACTAGACTCTGAGGCTTAGAATGAATGCATAGAAGCCGGCCTTTTTCAACATAACTAAAGCGAGGAACCCAGCCCTCCTCAGCCCGCCACTCTCTCCCCCACCTCTGGTCCCCAGGATGGCCTGGTTTACATTAAGGATCAAGCCACCCTCCTAGTGCACAGGATGTCACATGATCCACTGATTTGGGGAATGGCTGAGCCTAAGCTCTTTCTCTCTGCTTCCCCATCTATCTTCTTGACAATGTGGGGGCAAAGAGATTCTTTATGAGAAGGGAACAAATTGCCCACGATACAGAGTTGAATAAATGTAAGAAAACACTACGATGTACTCACACTAACTCTCTGAGCGCCGTCAACTATCTTTTCATATATTGTGGCACTGAAACAATTTAGCCAATAGGGCTGGTGACCTCAAGACTTCATTGAATTTCAAAATATGAACAGTTTAGTTTTCAGTTACCAATGAAATAGAGCCAAATACACTGTGAGATCATAAAATTCTATTTGAGAGGCACTTTGTCAAAACTATTTTCTGTTTTATTCTGAATATCTAGATATTTGAGAAACACTTCTTTTTAGTTTACTAAATCAAAATACTACTGAGAAACCCTTTCTTTAATTCAGGCATTATTAGAATAGATTTTAATACTGAATCAAGCACTTACAAACTTTAAAATTTATTTCTTCTAATGACCTTCAGAACTGTGGGTAGTTTTGGAACTGTAAATTTATAAGTACATCTTTATATTTATTTAGAGCCAGGCCAATAATACTAGTCCATTCAAGGACTTAAAAGTTCTTTCCGACCTATTAATTTTGATGGTCATCGACCTTGCACTTTCTGAAATTCTGATAATATCATTTTTTATTAGCAGTTAGCTTTAAAAGTACACACTGGCCTCACATTTTTGTATGACATGAGGTTTCACAGTCTATCCAGTGCCCTGAAATACCGAGAGGTAACCAAAACAGACACCAGGTAGAAGCTTTTGATGTACAGAGGCCCCCACCTAACTATGAATGCTTTTAGCTACTGTTGCAGGTAGTGATTCACAAAAAGCATGACACCTTCAGTCTCTGAGTTGTGGTTTTTCTTAGATCATATAAATTAAGGGCATACTTTCTATAGTCAGGGATATGTGGATGGGGCAAAGAAAGTCAGTCCTGAACCACTGAAGAATGTTTACTATTATGTAGCAAATGGGTCATTATAGACATATATATGTATGTGTAGGTAATGTGTTCTCACATTTGCTATATTATGTTATGGTCAACGTAAAGCTAATTTCCAAATGATTTTGTCAAAGCAGTCACATGATAAAATTATTTCCTATATTAGTAACATCTTGATTATTAAACACGTAATAGTTTGAAAATCCAATATTTCATTACTCATCATTTATTTACCCTAGTATTTTACTCAACATGAATATTAAAGCTAATCTTTAGATTCCTTATCTGTTCTCTAAATAAATTGTATGACATGCAGTCAAATACCAACTCCAATAATAACATACTGTATTTTTTTTCAAATATGGTATTTTTATTTAAATATGGTGTTTTAAAATGAATCCTGTAATAGATCACATGTTCTGGGATTTTTCAAATGTTTAGACCTTCCCCCACACCATATTGATAGATGTTATATCACAACAGAAGAGTTTTACAACCTTGACATTTGAGAATCACTGACTTAAATGGATGAGTGTATAAAATTACCATTTGTAGCCTCACTTTTATCTCCTGTCTGAAAACCAAAAGGAACTCATCCTCTTTATGTTATTTGAAATATTTAAAAATGCCTCTTTGGCCCTGTGCTTGTTGTCACAAATTGCCTCTAACACATGAATATTTTTCTTTCTCTTGTACAGAATCCTAATGCTCATCCAAGGCCCACCTCCCAGGATTTGGCCGGGTTTTGGGACATGCTGCAGTTGTCCATAGAAAATATTAGTATGAAATTTGATGAACTTCATCAATTAAAGGCCAATAATTGGAAACAGATGGATCCCCTTGACAAGAAGGTAGAACAATGTAGATTTTGTATGGTTCATTTAAAAACCTGCACAAACACTGGACAGTCTAAATAGGCTTCTGCATCCAGTACTGCTGTTTACAATGTGAAATGGAGCTGATATCATATTGATTTAATTGTAATGACAATGTTTACATAGTAATCATTTGGGATATCATCTGTAATATGTTTCAGGCATATTTTTAAAGAAAAACCTGTCTTTGTGAATTGGAAAATGGGAATGTGGCACTTTTTTGTTAATTAAACTTTAAGTTAAACCATTTTAGTCACTGGAAGGAACTGCCTCCATTTTGCTTTTTAAACTAAAATAAACGACATTTTCAGTGCATGAATCCATAGAGCAAGAGTTCAACTTCCTTACACCCCTAGGATGTGTTTTCAAGAAAAAATAGGAAGCCCTGAAAAATAACTGACTTTGATAATCATTTCATAAATATAGTAATAAAGAAATCACTGTTGTTCAAGTCTAAAAATATACACCATAAAGTTTCACAGTAATTACATAAATGTTGGGATTATTTTTTTAAGGGTTTTGCTTTTGGTTGATTTGCCTTGGGGAGTATTGCTCACTGGGGTCCTTATGCAACAGTTTAGAAATAAAAACTTAAATTCTTTTACCTTAATTAATCAATTGTAATTTTCACATCTGATTATGGTGGTTCTCGCAGGCTCACACAGGTATCCAATGTCCAGCTCGTCAGGCTGGCCTGTCAAGCATGGCTTTTTTAACCCTTTGCTTTTCAATGGCCTCAGGTAAAATAGTTCCAAGAGAGTCAATCTCTGAAAATTAGGGATGGTTATTCCTTTGAACTGCTGGTGTCCCTGTCCTTTTCAGGTCACTCGCCTATTAGGGAACTAACAGCGATCCAATTCCTTCCGCTGCTGCTCATCATGTTGTTAGGGTTCTTGGGGTCCGTGAGCTCCCAGGAGAAATCCAGTCCCAAGGGACCATCTGTAGGTGGCGGAGGGCGATGCTCTCCCCGGTCTCAAGTTCTGTCACCATTAAACTGGGGGTTTAATGTTAAGCTTCAAAGTACCATCGATGTATGTGTGCAGCCTTTCACTTGGAAAGCCAAACGTTTGCACCCAATCTAGTTTTCTTTAATCTATGTTTAAAACAATTTGCTAGATAAGCTTTTTAAAATCAGCCTTATTTTAAGAAAACACTACAGATGTACATATGCTGGTTTAGTTTCCAGAGCTGATGTGTCTAATTCCTCATTCATTGATTTTTTTTTTTAGAAAAATTATTGTTAAAAAATAAAATGTACAAGGAAAGGAAAATGACTAAAAAGTGTCCAATATTCATACTTTTAAAAATATCCACTGAGTTACCCCACAATGAAAATTTAAAATGTCCAAAAGAAGTGGTGCTAAGAATTGATATGTGATATATTGTAACGCAATAAATCATAAGTTAGATTGATTTTTAAGTTTTTTTTTTTAATGGACTGTCTATGATCGGACTTCACCACCTCATGAACCTGAAGGAAAAAATGAACAAACGCAATCGCAGTTGGTAGAATACTGTTTGCACTCTGTGCTCTCCTTTTCTCTCCTTTAAGCCACACAGACCCCACCTTAAACAGTCAGCGGGGCAATGCCAGAGTGGTAAGTTGGGCTGGGCACTGCCCCTGGCAAGCAAGGAGTAGCTGCTATGCTAAGCGCGGGTGCTAAGACAAAGAGTGCCCTTTGGAGAATCGCCGAAATGATTCATATTATTGGAGATGATATGTTCTCCACAAAAATATGAGAATCCATATTCTAAGATAATTTTCACGTTTAGTTTTATGAGAAGTGAGGGCATTTTATTTAAAATGAAAACATCCATTACATGGATCTTCTCACAGCCTGCAAGTTCAACCTTCTCTTCCTAAAAATCCTTCGTGGTTTAGATGCCCCTTCTTTCACACTGCATTTTTTTTTTCTATCAAAGGGATGCATGTCTTTTGTTTTTGCAGTGGCATTGAAAATATCTACCTGTTTTATAATTTGCTGCGGATACGAGGGATAGCCTCTTTCACTCTGTGTTAACGTTTTGTGGCACAGTTTCTGTCCCCGTGATTGGAATTGCCTTTGGGCCACCACAGTCATCTTGGAACTGACTCCACTCCGGGGGCCTAGGAAACACCAGTGTCCTCCCTCTCCGGTGGCCCTGTCCAGTAGATTGCTTGTGTGTTCGTGTGTGATGTGCAAAAGGGCCTAACTCAGTGTGGCACCAACAAAGCTAAAGACCACAGTCATTAAGTCTTATCTCTTCTTCCTCATTTGGTTATTTAGGTTTGGGGAGAAAGGGCGGCTGGGTGGGCCAGGGGAGAGGGCGGAGATGTTTTAATCTCGGAACCAAGTTTGCACCTGATGACTTGTCTCCTTAGAGGGGGTGCAGAGTTCTAAGATGCTGCTGCCGCTGCTTCCTAGCCCCTCTCTGGCACCAGGAAGAGTCTGGAGTCTCCAGAGAGAACCACACTCAATGTGCTGGGAGCCGCAGCCTTTCAGCAGGGGGTGCATTTTAAATACCCACGTCCTTCCCTTGGAGAGAACTAGTTCTGCAACCCAGCCTTACCCTTGGCCTTAAGCTTACCGGGATTTTTTTTTTTTTTTTCCTGCATCTTTTGAATACCCAAGCCAGAATAATGAAGAAAAAGATAGATATACAGTGTGCAGATCAGAACTAACCACCCTTAGGTTAAAAAAAAAAAAAAAAGTGTTCCAACTACTGACCTATCCCAGTTTTTCCCAAGCTTGTCCTGAGAAGCTGTGTAATGTCCTGAACCTTCTGCTTTGATCAGGAGCGAAGGGCCCCTCCTCCAGTGCCAAAGAAGCCGGCGAAGGGCCCCGCGCCGCTGATCCGGGAGCGCTCGCTGGAGAGCTCGCAGCGCCAGGAGGCCCGCAAGCGCCTGATGGCCGCCAAGCGCGCCGCGTCCGTCCGCCAGAACTCGGCCACCGAGAGCGCCGAGAGCATCGAGATCTACATCCCCGAGGCGCAGACCCGGCTCTGAGCCCGCCGCAGCCAAGTATCTGTCCCCCTCTCCTCCTCCCCTCCTCCCCTCTGCCGTCTCTCCTTCCCGTGCCCTCCGAGCCCGTCCGTCTCTGCGCTCGGTGACTTCACTGTCGTGGCGTAGTTGTCCATCTCGCAGGAGCCGTCCGCCAGCCCCGCCCGCCCCCCAGGCAACCCGGACCGCTCGGCCCATCTTCTTCACCCCGGTTCCGATGCTGTCACCCTGCCTCATACAGAAAACCAACCCTTTATTTTCTGGGCAAAGCCAAACCCAGCTGTGTAGAAATGACACCTTTAGGTCACCCGCCATCCTCAGTTCTGTCGAGCTAGTCTGTTCCTAGAGCTCAGCAATATACAACCATAGGGTATTTCAGAGATCCAGTATCACAGGGTGATCCTTTGGGACTTAACCGTCTTCCACGTGAAAGCAACTAGGGCTCCCTTTATTTCCCCTAAATGGTTATTCTTTTTAAAAGCAGATGGAGCACTTTATTTCCAACCTCAGAAATCACACCAACTCACCAGAATCAATGAGGTGACAAAGAGAGAGAGAGGGGACCAAGTCTGGCCTGGGGGTGGGGGACCTGGATGTGTAGCAGGGAAAGGAGAAGCAAAATCCGCAGGTGCCCGGGGCCCCTGCGCCGCTCACAGCTGCACAAACTGCCTCACTGTTAACTTCGTCAATCACAGCTTCAAATGTTTCAATCAGCAGAAGATTGTAAATTCGATCTTTCAGGGAAATCAATCTATTCCGAAAGGCAATAAAATGAAGAAAGGCAAGGCCAAGGAAGCACTGATGGTTTAAGACATAACATAAGGGATTTTTTTTTTTTTGTGCTATTATTGACAATTTAGACCTGAAATGCTTTATCAACTTTTATTGTACTGTGTATATTATATCGTTGTTGTGGTGGTGGTCGTTAAAGGGGAAAGTGTTGGTTCTATTAATCTGTTAGTGTCCATCCCGGTGGGCCTCGCTAATGACACACATGTAAGTACACATCTGCTTACGAAGCGCTGTAAATGGCAGCAAGGCTGTTTTCAGAGAAAAGTGGGTTTTCCTACCATCCCTTTGAATGCTACGCATCCGTTTATTTTAACCCAAGTCGTTCATATTTCAGATCTTTTCTCTCATTTAGTCTCCTCTCACTACTAGACAGAGTCCAAGAGTACCTAGCATAGGATTTTGTCCTATGTCAAATGGCTAACAATAAATCTTCTATCCCAATAGACATGCTGCCTCACTCCAAAGAGCTGCCACTGTCATCTTGAGGTTCTCCATAGTGAGAGAAGAACTTTGACCTGCCAGGGTCAACCACCATAAGGCAGGGAGAAAAGTCATGATTTACAAACAACGAAAGAAATCCAGGCTTTTGGCAGAGATTGTTGATTTACATTTTGAGTCATGATTGATGGGCAGTATGCACTGGTGTCTAGCTGAAGTTGTCTTTAAATGCCCTTACTTGTAGCAGTTTAAACATTTAGAACGTGGCAATCTTAAAGTATCACTGGCATTTTATGTCCAGCTCACACCCTGAAGCATTAGAAATTACCATTGAAAAGTGAAAGACTTTTAAAAACATACATCAAATACACTCGCACCAGAGAAGCTTCTGTAAAAAATACACTATCATAGCCAGGTGCTAATTTAATTTTATTTATGAAATTAAGAGAGGCGATGGGTTCTGGCGACAAATATTTTCACAAACATATTCTAAAACCACTAGAGAATTCGCTACCTCTCAGAGCCATTGATGCTTTGAGCTATCTTTTTAAACAGGGCACAAATGTTTACTGCTGTGGTTTACAAGAAAAGGGCTACTAACTTATTTTAAAACCAACCAACCAACTTTTAACTAGGGTGAGCAAAGCACCTTGAGTGCTTTGTAAAATTAGAGCATACAGAGATTTTGAGCTTCAAGTATTCGCTAGTTTTAAAAAGAATACACCTTTTCTTTACCTTACGGCAGCAATGAAAAGTCACGAGTCACACAAAGTTTGCATCCAGTAAGGCCAACTGCCACTTGGGTAGCCTATGGTCACATTCAATAGTGAGAATGACTCAGAATCCCCGGATTAACAGGAGGAAGCAGCCTTCATTCCAAGATCCATCTTCATAATTACAGCTCCGCGCCCTGAGGTAGAGTTAAGATTTGGATTAAGAAATAGATTTCTAATCCCATTCAAGATCATCCTACAATAATTTCTTCGGAAACCGTTTTAGCCCAGGATATTTTAAAGAGAAACAAGAGAAGGCCTATTTATCTTGTCTAAGTGAACGGTATTTGTATATTCATAAGCTATTTTTGGTAAGAATTTTAAATCTTTTAGCTCAACGCCTACAGGGCATCATGACCTTTGCCTTCCTTAAAAACACAGCTTAAATTGTATAAACACTTTATAAAAAGCTAATTATTGGTGTTAGAACATGACCCCACACAATGCCGCTTGACACCCTAAACTGACATTCATGAGCATAACCTTTGTTACATTGTTCTTTTTGATGTAATTTGTAGAAATGTTTTTTAGTTCATAATGGAAAATGTATGTACCCTGAAAAATTACTTATTTTGTTTAACTTTGGTATAAAGGTGTTGGGCATTTTCTTGGGGAGGGAGGGATTACAAAAGAAGTTTGTCTCCCACATCAAAAAACATTCAAAGAAATTAAGTATTTATTATATTTTTTGCAAATGTTTCCATACAATTCACATAACCTTTTTGTAAAGAGAGATGAAGAAATGGATTAAAGATTTTTAATATTTGAAATGGTAAATAGAACTAATTTATTTGTAATATATTTCTGTTATTTATAGATGTTTCCTTAATGTTTGACTGTGCATTACCACTTTAATTTAAGCCTTATCCTTGTGAATTTACCATTTCTTTTTTAAAACATGTCTAGATGCATATTTTAAATAACTGGAATGTAAATCACTAGCATATCCAAGTTCCCAAATGTAATTTTTGAAAATTATTTTGGTTTGGAAAAAAAAAAAGATTCATTTGAAAGCCTTCAGATGGAGGGGTGGGGAACATTTTTATGGCTTTATGAATTGGAATTTCATAGGCTTATTTACCTAGATTGTGTGTGGACAAAAAAAAAATTGTAAATAGATGAATGTTTCCCATAATGTAAAAAGAAGAAATTAATAAAATAATTAATGCACTGCTTTCAGGTCTGTGTGTTTTTACTACAGAGTCCCACTTCTTCCAAAATATAAATAATTGTTTTGTGAGGAGAAAAGCTAAGCAATTTAGAATCCTGTCAGTCTAACTTTCACTGTACCAACATGTGCTATTCACTGCTCAGCAGGTAGGGGAGCTTGCATCCTATTTAAGGGATTTCAATACCGAAGACCTAAAAAGTCCTTTTACTCTGATAATCACACGAATATGAAGTTTCTGGTCAAGAGCTGGATTTCAGTGAAAATAAGGCATATTTTCTGAAGGAAGTTGTTAGCCTTTCAAACGTGCAAATCCATATATATTTTACGCACTTTGATTTCTTCGCCTACATCTCATCCATTTTGTTTCCTACACAGTTCTCAAGGGGAGGGAAAATCAGAATACTGCTTGGTGTTTTTCACTCTGTCCTCACAGTAATATACAAACCATGCTCATCGAGGTTTAATGACTCGCCCTGTGTGACATAGTTATTAAGGGACAGATTTGAGTCCAGGATCCATGTCTTTATTCTGCTCTTATCTGTTACTTGAAGGTGCTACAACTCAGAAACCCACGTCCACTTTGCTTCCTCCCAATCCTCTCAAGTTCTTGGGCAAACCCATCCACCTACATGCAACAAACTTGGGAACTGGTAAGCACGTAAGCCACTTTTTCTAATTTTTGCACATAAGGAAGACCTGTGCCAGTCACCAAAATAACACATTGTACTTTTGAAACTGCTTTGAAAGAAGAATGATTAAGCGACCGAATCCCTCTGAGGTTACAAAGATCTCATTACTTTGGTTCATAAACTGACTATTCATGTAGTCTGAACTGTGATTATCCTTTTTGACTTTTCACAAATTAATTCTTATATTTCATCCGGCTTCTTTAAACATTTCCACTAATCCCAAAACAAAATGAGTTAGCTTTTTGTATGTAGAAATCTGATTTTCAGTGAAGCAATTTCCCATGTTACAGGGTCCGCCCTCCAAAAAAAAAATAATGTAATTTAGTTTTTTTTAATAGAAATTGAACGAAATTGTTTGCTCTGAACATGACTTTATATCTTTGAGATCCACCCCTTGAGAATATAAATTGATTTTGGTTTAAATAAATGACATATTAAAAAATCAGAGCGTCTGAATGTGTTCATTCTCGAATGCCATTAATACTAAAGGGTGCAGAAAATTTAACTCGGGTTTGCTCAATAGGCTGTTTGACTTTCAGCTGCTAAGCTAAGATCGAATCAACTCCTTTTGCAAACAGAAACTCGTGGCCCTTTCTGAATACCCTCTGTCCGTTCTAACTCATTTACTCATACAAGTTTATAAAATAGGTCTTAAATTCCTCTGTAGGTCACTCATCATCTCCCACGAAGCAGAGAAAAGAGAAATAACGTGCTACTTCCTTGTCCTATGTTCTTCTCTGGGTTTACTGCTGGCCCAGGGAGGCACCAGCAGAAAATCACAGGAATGTGAAGCCCCGATTCCTGATGCCTGTGTCTCGGTTTAGACAGCCAAGGGATTATTTATTTCAATAGGTCTTCTTTGTCAATGGGCACAAGCCTGACCTTACAGAAAATGGCTGAATGCAAGCAAACTGCCCTAAATGCCAAAAGTCAAGCTCTGCCATGTAGCCGAGCGCTCTGCCGCTATTCATGCCACAAAATGTTTTTGCTAGTACTGACTAAGATTGCCACTCTTCTGCTTTTTGTCTGTCTGCTTGAAGAAGTAGATGCTAATTTCATCTGGAAATTTGATAGGTGAATCAGTGTTACTAGGGAGCTTCTACTGAGATCACAATGAAGAGATTCAACAGAAAAACTGTCTCTTTCACTTTGGAAAAGGGGAAGTAGAAGCAACTAGAGCCTGAGTGTTTTCTGTTACATGGGGGAAAATGCATTCTTCTGATTGACTCCAAAGGGAGACTATAAACAACAATTATAGATCTCTGCAGTCTTAAATCCTGATGCCTTTACTGCTTTTGAAGACCAATGCTTTGCAAAACAGAAAATATTCCCACATAGCTAGCCCTCTGAGATTTGCATATATAGCTATCAGTTGATGATCAATTCCTTCTCTTTAGGGATTTTGTATCGAATGCCTACCAGCAGTTTCCATTATGAAAGGTGAGGAGAAACATCTAAGGAGTTAGAAGACACTATAGATGGCCTTATCAAGTATAGTCAAAGCAACATCTCCCCAGATTAAAATGAAAATATTCTACTAACTGAAAAAGGAGGGTCCATTTTAGAGGGCTTTTTTCTTTTTTTGTCTTGGGGAATAAACTCTTGCTATGTCATACTTCTGTATGTGACATTTTAAAAATACCAGATTTCTCACATCATTTCCTTTCTAGAATAAAACCTAATGTACTTGACAACTTAAGTCAATATGATCTTTGTCTGTAATTTCCAAGTGAGAAAAGAAGCAAATTGCAAGGCAAGACCTTGAACAAAAGAGAAAAGGGGATAGTTTCAACAATTTACTCCGAGATTCCTTTGCTGTTTGATTTAATTTAACACATTTTGGGAGCAGCCTCCCCTCCCCAAAGTGCTCAAGGGAAAGATCCCTGCTGCCTTTGCTGACACTGACAACAGTTGACCTTTTCTCTTCTCTGCAGCCTGGCCCCCTGGCCCGAGCAGTACCTGGGAGGTCTTGATGGGCCTGGCACTTCCAGCACTGAGCTGGGCAAACACGAAAGAGCAACTCAAGGGCTCCTGAATTGTTTCTTAACCTTAGTCAAGCAAGGTAATGGGTCTGTCATGAGAAAAAAGGAGAGCCTTTCGAAGGAGCTGGTGCCTGGCGTCTAGTTTGGAGTTGGTGCACCAGGGGATCCCTTGACTGCCGGGTTGTTTAGAAGGAAATCTTACAGAGGGAGTGAAAACGTGATCAATGGTTTGGGACAGTGGGGAGGTGTTGGCACAGGAAAATGGGGCTTTCCAAAACGGAAACAGAATGAATGTTAAGCAATTTGTAAATAGCGGTGAAGTGGAGAATAATTATTCAGATAATTCTAGGTAATTCTAGAGACAAAGATAGAAAGTAAAACATTTTGCTAAGGAGATGTTTTGGCCTCAGCCTGTTCAGGAGCTGTCAGTGGCTGAATTCGTCATGCTCTCAAGGGCACCTCATCTGAAAACAGGTTACGCGGAGGCCGAGGACCAGCTAATCTTTCAGCAAAGATAACGCATTAGAACTGGGTTAAATATTCCACTGACAGAACTTGGGTTAAATATCTAAAAAAATGCTTACCTAAAGAAAATAGCAAGTCTCCTCAGCCCTGAGAAACTGTGACACACCACCTGACAGAAGTCACTCGATGATCCTCATTAAAGACAGCAGGTCCTCCATGGCAATCAGGATTTAAATTTGTCTCTTAGATGGTAGATACCGAAAGACAGGTCTCCCTGCCTTGTAATCCCTGCCGGCTTCAGCTCAAAGTCATGATCACCCAGCAGGGCTCCTGCCAGTGACTCCAGGTTCACAAAGACAAAGGGAAACACCCAGGCCATTTTGATCCCAATATTCTGGCTTGGGATGCGGGTAGGAAAGCACTGCCATAAGCTCATACGATGTTTACACATGTTCCCAGCATTTCTCTTGGATGCTGGAGAAATATTCCCGAGTTTTTTTTTTTTGGAAGCTTGACTCACCTCTTGCTAGCCTCAAAATTGTGCTGAGCAGGGACAGGGCCATTCTGTGAGTAAGTGAGAGCCCAGATTTGAAGCCAGACTACCTCGTTTGAATCCCAGCTCTACCCCTTATTATAGCTGTGTCTTTCTGGGCAAGTTATTTGACCTCTCTGTGCCTCAGTTTCCCCATCTGTACAATTAGGATGAAAATATTACCTGTTTCATAGGGTTGTTATAAGATTGAATGACAGTGCCAGTCACATGGTTAACACTAAATAAATGTTCAATATTATCATTAATATTATTAGTACACATTTTACATTTACTGAAAAAACTGCCTTGTGCCTTGCTGGACTGTTTTATGTGTGTTCTATAACTCCATCCTCATGGTAACCCTATGAGGTAGTCATTGCAAGTGAGTTACAGAGAGATTAAGGAGTATCCCAAGGTCACTGGTAAGTGACAGAGCTAGTACTTAAATCCGGTCTGATACTAGATCCTTTGTTCATGTGTGTGTGAGATGTGCAAGACAAAGCACTTTATCTGTTGTGGGGTTTTTTTTCCTGGTGAATATATGAAAAATTCAAAGAGAACTGAAGAGTACACAATGACAGTGGTCCTACTTTTCACTCTAGTTCTTTTCTGTGATGTTCAACATCTTTGAACACTGTATTTCATGTGTATCCTTCCCAAATTGACCTATGAATATTCAATATGTATACACATTTTTCCCCCACAAAATGGAAGCATGCTATACACATTTGTTTACTGTTCGCCTTTTCCATTTTGTAATATATTGGTCCCTGGCGGAACATTATGACACACCTAGTCTCTTTAATGGCTCCATAGCATTCCATGTTATGGGTGAGCCCTAGTACATTATCTAGTCCTCCCAATGATAGACATTTAGGCTGTTTCCATCACTTGCTATGATCAAAAAACTACGAAGTGAAAATCATTTTACAACCTATCTTCAGTACATGTGGAAGTGTATATCTATAGGTTCTATTCCTAGACAAATGAACATGCATTTTTGTTTTAAATATTATCAAATGGCTTTCTGAAAAGATTTCATTGATTTCCACTTCACCAAACATGTATGAATTTTAGCACCTACCTTTGTTTTATTTTTCATTTTCTTTTTTTTTAGCGACAGGGTCTCACTGTGTTGCCCAGGCTGGCCTCGTACTCCTGGCATCAAGTGATCCTTCTGTCTCAGCCTCCCTAGCAGCTGGGATTATAAGCACAGGCCACCTTTAGCACCTGCCTTTGCAAACAGTAAAACAAAGCATTTAAAAAGTAAATTCAGAGACATGCTAAAAAAAAAATTATCAGGCATCTTCTGGTTGGCTTTCAACAAGGATCGGGGGGAGGGTTCTCTAGCAATATGGAGGTGGTTTTAATGCAATCTTTTCTGTTACTCCTAGAATAAAGCTGCTAGAAGTGAAGGAAGGAATAAGCATAACCTTAGCCCTGGGGTGTGAGCCCATCGAAAAATTGGATCTATTTGCACACATCTTAGATGAAGGCATAAGAACCCCCTGCCACACAGGGCAGGCGCCAACCAAGGGGGCACCAACTGGGAGTGCGAGTGCAATGGAAGCACTCTGATGGTTAGGTCTATACCACAGGACACCAACTCGTGTGCTTGGCAGTTCCTTTTTTTCCTTATTAGTTTTTTTGCCTTTTTTTTTTTTTTTAAATGAAACTCCATTTCTAAAAAGCCTTTAAGATGACTTACAGAATTAAAGCATAAAACACCAAAAAATTTTTAAACGAAAACAAAAAAAAATGAAAGAAAGGTAAAGAAAATTGGTAAATAACTTCACCTAACTCCCAGGTCACCAACGTCCCAGAGTTGTGGCAAATGCTTATGAAATTTCTCTCTAGGCCTCCCGGTAGCCAGGGCAAAGTGGTCGGCATTTTGAAAAGTTAGTCTTCATTCAGTTTGGAGACATCAAAAAGTTAAAAGCCTCTTCTATGCATGGAAAGCTACCAAAATGTTTTGTATATGTTGCAAACCTAATATGTGTGCTCACAGCAGCACAATCACCTCGCTACTCACAACATTGATAAACGACCACATAGAGTGAAGTACAACTATTATATCTTTAAAATCAACTCTTTTTTTTTTTTGACATTCAATTCAGTAAATATTTATTGAAGTACATCATAGGAAAATTACAGCCTCTGTTCCCTTCTCCCTCCAAAAAAGCATTCATTTAAGAAAAACGAGTGATAGCAAACGAATTAAGAAAGATTTGGCAAAGAAAGTGAAATATGACAAATTCCGGGCCTCAGAATTCATTTTCATCTTGTGTGGAGATTTGAAAGTCACTCTTAGGCTCATATCACTAAGTTCTGGTAGTTGGCAAGGTCTAGGTATTTTGTAATAAATAATTAGGTGGAATGTGATTCTGGGGAGGGCAGACTGAATGAAGTAGAATTTTTTTTCTCTCTTTAATGTTCTCTTTAGTAAAAACTCTGAGCTATGCAAATGATCATGGTTTTAGATTTTGTGATCATCATTTTCACAACAGTCCAAAGAGTTTTTATACACAAGCAATTACCTAACATAAACAGATGCATACAACATTAAAAAATAATAAACAGTTGTATATAACACATTTACTACTTACTTACTAAAATCAACTCTTTTATTTAACTGGTTTAAGTGACTTTTGGTTCTTGGCAAACAAATGGCCCCAGAATAAGGTGGGGTTAGTTCTGATATCCTTGTTAAGTTCAACATCCTTTGGAGTTCAATCCAAGAATGCGTCTTTCTCTCTAGGAAGTAAGCAATATGTCAGGGAGTATTTTTGTTCCTCTCTTTTCTCCTGAAGCAGACCTCCTGACAAATGAGAAGTCCCGGTTTTCCTGTTCAGACAGGGGCCATATCAGAGCCTGTGACTTTCGAGACCTGTCTGTCTGTGAGCAGGAATTCATCATTTCCCAGATGCAGCCCTTTGTCACGCTATAGGGTGCCACCCTTTCCGCCCCGCAGCCTCAGCCACTGGGTCCTCACTGGCCGGAAAACACTTCGCTGCGTCCCTCCGGGCCGTTAACGCCTGACGCCCGGTGTCTGTGCTGCTCGGCTGCATTTAGGCAAACAGCCCTGTGCCCTGTGCCCTTCAACACGCACTAAGATGACTCTTCTTCAGTGTGGAAAAGCACACAGAGGACTTCACACGGCAGCTACAGTTTTCTAAGGTCTGGTTAATATTTCAGGCCCAGACCTGGAAAGACTATGCTTTGACATTGAATTTAAACAACCACTTCTTTATTAAATGTGAAACACTGGGCTAAGCTGTCCCTCCCCTCTGGTAGCCACAGGCAGCTGTTTGAAAGGTGGGAAAGAAGGAAGAAAAAGGATGCTCACTGCAAATGGACAAGTAAGAACTAGTATACTGTGTACAAGAAAAAAAAATCCTTGGCCGGGCGCGGTGGCTCACGCCTGTAATCCTACCACTCTGGGAGGCCGAGGCGGGAGGATCGTTTGAGCTCAGGAGTTCGAGACCAGCCTGAGCAAGAACGAGACCCCGTCTCTACCAAAAATAGAAAGAAATCAATTGGACAGCTAAAAATATATAGAAAAAATTAGCTGGGCATGGTGGCACATGCCTATAGTCCCAGCTACTTGGGAGGCTGAGGCAGGAGGATCGCTTGAGCTCAGGAGTTTGAGGTTGCTGTGAGCTAGGCTGACGCCAAGGCACTCACTCTGGCCTGGGCAGCAGAGTGAGACTCTGTCTCAAAAAAAAAAAAATCCTTACCTAAAGCTAAATTACTAGGAAGTATTTGCTAGTGGGATAGAAACAATTTCTCGATTGGTATCTAAGGGGCCTTTGTCATAAATGAGTATGCCAGTCCGGTGTGAGGTTTCCCATTGAGGTTAAAAATCTCTGTCAGCCTGGCTCTCTGGCAGTCATTGGCACAGAGAGGGCAGAATGCTCAACATCATACAGCACATTCTTACGTAGGGACTAGCTGGCATCATTTTATTTTCCAGCATATACTTTGTAATAGAATATGAATCAATTATTAAGCGATGAGACTTTTCTGCATAGGCACCTAGCACAGAGAATCAGCATCTTATAAGGAATCACCCAAAATAACAGTTTTTTCATCTACCACTTTCCTGCTTCTGTATAACCCCAGAATCCAGAGACTCATTGGTCATGTGTAGTCAATTTTCTACATAGCAGCCAGTACCATTGCTTCACTGTTCCTTCTCCCAAAGGGGCTTAAAGTCTGAGAGGGCAAATCCTGTACAATAAAAAGACAGTGATGGTTGGTGTCATTAAAAGATCCTCAAGCCTTCTGGTCTGTAAATGGACACCTTATTGCAATCAACCTTCACTACAAAGAATTTCCTCTACAGCCAGGTTCAAGATTTCTCTCTAGATATTTAATATGTTATTTTATTTATTTTTTAAGAGACAGGGTCACACTCTGTCGCCCAGGCTGGAGTGCAGTGGGGTGATCATAGCTCACTCCGCCCTTGAACTCGTGGGCTCAAGTGATCCTCCTGATACCAGCGTCGACCACCACCCGACTCGGGGAGAGGGTTCTTGCCCTCCATGCAGGAAGGAATTCAAGCACAGGGTCCAGTGTGAGAGGAAAGAGTTCAGACAGGAGATGTGAGCAAAAGCAGAGGGATTTACTGAAGGCAGAGTACACTGTTAAGGAAAGACAGAGGAGCGGACTGGTCAGAGAAGGCACAGGCCACTAAATCTTAATGCTATACTAAACTGGGGGTAGAATATTCATGAGTTTTCCGGGAATGGGGTGGAGACTTCCTAGAACTGGGAACACTCCCCTTTCTTGACCTTATAGAGTAACTTCCAAGAGCTGCCATGGTACAGGTAAACTGTCATGACACTGGTGGGTGTGATTTTTACCATGTTAATGAGGGTAGTTCATTTAGGGACACTGTTGCCTCAATTGTGTGCCTTCCCCAGTTAAAGGAATTCTCCCTTTTACCTTAGATAAAGATGTTGTGGCTAAAGCGAAATAACCAAAGGGTCCCTATTGGTTACATTTATCTTGGCTGAGCATAGCTGCATTCTTGCGACTTTCTTATCCCCTTGGCCTTCTCCTCCTGACTCCTGCCCCGCTGCCTGCAGGGCGTCTGACTCCTGCCTCTGCCTCCCCTAGGCTTGAGCCGCCAGGTCTGGATATTTTATATAAGAACAAGACTTGAACAATAAGGAAGAAAACCACAGACCCTGAGTTTTCCAGGACAATTTAGATGTTACAGTTTTTGTCTGTAGATGTTGACATTGGTACATATACAAACCAGAAAAAAAGTCCCTTGTCATACCAAGCATCCTCCTCTCTCACTTGGAAATCTGTGCAGATTTTCCCACACATTATAATTTCCAAACCTAACTGGCCTCCAGAGTCACCTTCCCTGCTCTTCCCTGCTTTAAAATAGCTCACTGGCCTGTTGGTCATATTTACATACGTACACGTGGACTTACTGTACATAAATATCAGAGGTTACGTGGGCTTTCTGGGGCCCTAGAGGTACAATTATTTTGAGCTACCCATTTCACTCTCCCTCCTCCCTTCGCAACTCCTTGCACATGGAAATCCAAAGTCTCTGCCCAGGATTGCTATTAATCCCCCACCCCCGCAGGGACTTAAAGTCTGCAGTCGCTTTAGCCTTCGGGTTCCTGCTTCCAGATACAGTGCCTGTATTCTGTAGCATGCTGAACCCACCCCACGCTCAGTCTCTTCCTCCATTCACATGCACACCCACCGCCCCACCCCCAACACACATATGAAATCCAAATGCCTTCATACATTCAGGATGTGGGATACAAAGAGAAGAGTGAATGCCAAAAGCACAAAAAAGCAGGCAGCAAAAAATGGTTCTTAAAGTGTAGCAGCATTCTTTTTTTTTCTTTTTAAGACAGAGTCTTGCTCTGTTACCCTGGCTAGAGTGCAGTGGCATCATCATAGCTCGCAGCAACCTCAAAGCCCTGGGCTCAAGCGATCCTCCTGCCTTAGCCCTCCAAGTAGCTGTACTACAGGCACACACCACCACACCTGGCTAATTTTTCTATTTTTAGTACAGACGGGGTCTCATCTTGCTCAGATTGGTCTCGAACTCTTGACCTCAAGCAATACTCTCCCTTCAGCCTCCCAGAGTGCTAGGATTATAGGCGTGAACCACCGCACCTGGCCTGTAGCAGCATTCTTTTTTTTTTTTTTGAGACAGAGTCTCATTCTTTTGCCCGGGCTAGAGTGAGTGCCGTGGCGTCAGCCTAGCTCACAGCAACCTCAAACTCCTGGGCTCAAGCAATCCTTCTGCCTCAGCCTCCCGAGTAGCTGGGACTACAGGCATGTGCCACCATGCCCGGCTAATTTATATATATATATATTTTTTTTAGTTGTGCAGCTAATTTCTATTTTTTAGTAGAGATGGGGGTCTCACTCTTGCTCAGGCTGGTCTCGAACTCCTGACCTTGAGCGATCCACCCGCCTCGGCCTCCCAGAGTGCTAGGATTACAGGTGTGAGCCACCGCGCCAGGCCTTTAATTGTATTTTATCACAATTTTTTGAATTTAAAAATTGTCACATAGTAACTAAGTATTCTAAAATAAGAAAACATTACACTTTAGTGACTATCAAGTCTTTTAAAAATGCTCTGCCGATAATCCACTACATTTGTAGAATGAATATGGTTTGTGAAGCACATCAACATCCACCACTTTCTTTATCCTTACAACATCTCCATGACATAGATAAGGTATATGTTATTCTCATTTTATAGGCAAAGAAATTGAGGCGCAGAGAAGGTCACAGAACTAGGAAATTGCAGAATCAGAAATTAAAGACTGGTCTTCCTTCTCTAAAAGTGGAGGTCATCGTACTGCACCTGGCTGCTCTGAAATCCTTAATGGTAAGCCACCCCTACATCTCTTGGGGCTCGTGGCACCTTGTGACACAAGTAGCTTTAACTTAGTTGGTTCATGAGCTTCATCCACCCAGTGTTGTAGGTTTGCTTTCTATAGCCCAGTTCACTTTATTGCACCTTATAGTCAGAGACAGTTTGTCTAACCTTGGCTAAACATTTTTCGAGAGGGTGTTTGTTCCTAATGACAATTTTATATAGATGAAAAATTTGGATAGCTAGTTCCATACTGCTACCGGAAAGCTCCAGTGCTCGCTGTAGATGCGTTAGTGTTAGATGCGGAGTGGGAGCCTGTGTCAGTTAGGCTGCAGCCAGTCACAATTAAGAGGAAAAGTAACTAGGCCTGCTGGAAACAAGAAAATAATTTTACTGGTTCCTCTAAGTACCAACTTTACAAACCACGTAAGCCTCAGGTCTGGATTATCTAAACATTTATGACACAATCAGAACTCCTGGACTTCATTCATTTTCTCTACACTCTTCCAAGCATTGGCTGCTTCTTTGGCCTGGTTTCTGTCCCGGTCTCACATCTATACATACATTTCCAAAGGAGGTGAAATCTAGACAAAGGTTCTCCCAGCATTCTAGGCAAAGCTGTAAGTTTCCCTCTTAATGGACTGCTGGAATCCATGCTGGAGCCAGTCGCCAAGGCCAGGGCCACGGATGCACCAATTGACTTAGCCAAAGTCCTGTGTTCACCCTTGGGAGCCAGGACTAGTACCTTTCCCTAAACCACACAGTCCTCCAAATGCGAAACATGCTGTTGGGAAGGAGAAAGGGGAAATGAAATGGCTACCGGGGAGGGGCCACTAAGTGTCTACTACTGCAGAGTTTCCCATCCCAGGTACCTGGGCACATGGAGTGACTGGGTTAAGCTATGCTGAGAGGTCAGCAGGCCACAGAGCTTCACACAAGGCTGGAGCAGCCAGAGCACCCAGGGGAGTTCTCCAGCCTTGAGCCACCCCACATGCTGTACAAACGTTTCCCCTCTCTCTGCCCGCCATGGTATGAAAGGGTTGTCAAGTACTGTGCTCCTGAGCCATTTGATGGTTCTTACGCCATGAAAATAATTTATCAATCATATGAATAGACTCAGGCAGTCTTCTCCATACTGTACTACTTTTGTGAACTAACTCTCCTATCTTAAATTTCCATTTCCAGAAAAGGTTGTGGAAAAAATAGTTTGGATACCACCTAGTCTATGTTTGGGTCTGAATATAGGGTGAAGTACTATCTTTGCTATGGAGAATAGATTGTTCTTCACCAACGTTCCCCATAAGTGGGTTTAGGATTTATCCAGGTAGATTTGATTGTAGGTGATACTGGACTCCAGTCTCTCAGCCCCCGCAGGGCAGGGTTTCCTATTTTGGGTTCTGAGACTAAGAGCAAAATGCAGAATGGGGAGGAAGGACATATCCCTCACAACGCCACACATGTTGGTCCAACTCTTTTTTTTTGAGGTACGGTCTCGGTCTGTTGCCCATGCTAGAGTGCAGTGGCGTCATCATAGCTCCCTGCAACCTCAGACTCCTGGGGTCAAGCCATCCTCCTGCCTCAGCCTCCTGAGAAGCTGGGACTATAGGTTCATGCTACCAAGCCTGGCTAATTTTTTTGTATTTTTTGTAGAGACAAGGGTCTCACTCTTGCTCAGGCTGGTCTCAAACTCCTGACCTCAAGTGATCCTCCCACCTCGGCCTCCCAAAATGCTAGGCTTACAGGCATGAGCCATTATACTCCTTGATCCAACTCTTAAAATTACAGAAATAGAGCGACCTATTCAGAGTTTTCCCAGTGTCGGCCTGCAGCTTAGTTGTGGTGAATTCTTCCACTTATGCTGAAAACGAAGACATAGCAGGAAAGGGAAAGAAAGAGCCACCCAGAGTTCATTTCCCTTCAGATTTTGCACCCAGGCCTTTAGCAACATTGACTGGGCCCTGGCACCTCCTCACTTGCCTCTCACTCTGCCTTCCAGAGAACCTTGGTGTAAAATCGGGATAATTTGCCAGACCGAAGTGAGACCTGTGTTGAGAAACACTGAGGGGGGGTCAGGGGCGCTGTCGAGCACGCGCCCTCTGCAGTGGCACGGACGCCACGGCCAGAAGGCCCTCGCCGGGTCAGTGCTCTCCTACAGCCGCCTCACAATAGGCAACAGTGAGGTGTGCTGCGTCCATCTACTCTTTCTTTCATGAACGATTTCTCTGTAGCATGTGATGCTGTTTGATAGCATTTTTCCCACAGTAGAACTTTCAAAATTGGATTCAATTCTCTCAAAGCCTGCCACTGCTTTATCAACTGAGTTGATGGAATATTCTAAATCCTTTGTTGTCATTTCAACAATGCTCACAGCATCTTTACCAGGGGTAGATTCCATCTCAAGGAACCACATCATTTGCTCATCCATAAGAAGCAATTCCTCATCCATCCAGATTTTATCATGAAATTGCATCAATTCAGTCTCATCTTCAGGCTCCACTATATTTTTTTAAAAATTTTTTAATTTTTAAATATTTTTGTGGTGGGGTGGGGAGGGCTGTGAGATGGGGAGTGGGCTTCACTTCTAATTCTAGTTCTCTTGCAGTTTCCACCACATCTGTGGTTATTCCCTCCAGTGAAGTCATGAGGCCCTCAAAGTCATCCATGAGAGTTGGAAACAACTTCGTCCAAACTCCTGTTAATGTTGATATTGTGATCTCTTCCCATGAATTATGAATTATGGAAGGAGATCAAAATCATGAATGTTCTTAATCGCCTCTAGAAGACTGAATCCTTTCTAGGTTTTCAATGGATTTTGCTCAGATCCGTCAGAGGAATCACTCTCTATGGCACCTATAGCCTTATGAAACATATTTCTTAAATTATAAGGCTTAAAAGTCAAAATTAGGGCTGGGCACAGTGGCTCACACCTGTAATCCTAGCACTCTAGGAGGCCGAGGCGGGCGGATTGTTTGAGCTCAGGAGTTTGAAACCAGCCTGAGCAAGAGCGAGACCCCATCTCTACTAAAAATAGAAAGAAATTAATTGGACAACTAAAAATATATAGAAAAAATTAGCCAGGCATGGTGGCACATGCCTGTAGTCTCAGCTACCCGGGAGGCTGAGGCAGAAGGATTGCTTGAGCCCAGGAGTTTGAGGTTGCTGTGAGCTAGGATGATGCTGCGGCACTCTAGCCCAGGCAACACAGTGAGACTCTGTCTCAAAAAAAAATAAAAATAAAAAATAAAAAAATAAAAAAATAAAAAAAGTCAAAATTAGTCCTTGCTCCATGGACTGCAGAATGAATATTAGAAGCATGAAAACAACATTAATCTTCTTGTACATCTCCATCAGAGCTCTTGGGTGACCAGGTGCATTGTCGATGTGCAGTAATATTAATAATTTGAAAAAAATCTTTTTTCTGAGCAGTAGGTCTTAACAATAGGCTTAAAATATATTCAGTAAACCATACTGTAAACAGACGTGCTCTCATCCAGGTTTTGTTTTTCCTATTATAAAGCACAAGCAAAGTAGATTTAGCATAATTCTTAAGGGCCCTAGGATTTTCAGAATGGTAAATGAGCATTGGCTTCAACTTAAAGTCACCAGCTGCTTAGCCCATAACAACAGAGTCAGCCTATCCTTTGAAGATTTGAAGCCAGGCATTGACTTCCCCTCTCTAGCTATGAAAGGCCTAGATGGCATCTTCTTCCAACAGAAAGCTGTTTTGCCTACATTGAAAATCTATTGTTGAGTGTAGCCACTTTCATCCATAACCTTAGCCAGATATTCTGGATAACTTCTCCATGAGCACCTGCTGCTTCACCGTGGACTTTTATGTTATGGAGACGGCTTCTTTCCTTAAACTTCATGAACCAACATTTACTAGCTTCCAATTTTCCTTCTGTAGCTTTCTCACCTCTCTCGGCCTTCAGGAATTGAAGAGAGTTAGAGCCTTGCTCTGGATTAAGCTTTGGCTTAAGAAATGTTGTGACTGGTTTGATCTTCTATCCTGACCACTAAAACTTTCCCCATATCAGTAATAAGGCTGTTTCACTTTCTCATTCGTATGTTCATCGGAGTAGCACTTCTAATTTCCTTCAAGAACTTTGTATTCACAACTTGACTAACTGGCACAAGAAACTTAGTTTTTGGCCTCTTTTGGCTTTTGACATGCCTTCTTCACTAAGCTTAATCATTTTTGGCTTTTGATTTAAAGTAAGAGACATGGGACTCTTCCTTTCACTTGAACACTTAGAGGCCATTGCAGGGTTATTCGTTGGCCTAATTTCAATATTATTATGTCTTAGGGAATCAGGAGGCCTAAGCAGAGGGAGAGAGACAGGGAAGGGCTGGTTGGTGGAGCAGTCAGAACACACACATTTACCGATTAAGTTGGTTGTCTTATATGGGTGTGGTTCACGGTGCCCCTAAACAATTATTATAGTAACATCAAAGATCACTGAGCACAGATCACCATAACACATATAACAGCAATAAGGTTTGAAATATTGCAAGAATTACCAAAATGTAACACGGAGGCAGGAAGTGAGCACATGCTGTTGGAAAATGGTACCGTAGGCTTGCTCCAAGCAGGGTTACCACAAACCTTCAGTTTGCTAAAAAAAAAAAAAAAAAAAAAAAAAAAAAAAAAAATCCAGTATCTGTGAAGTGCAGTAAAGCAAGATATGCCTGCATTAGCCAACAACTCACACTGAAAACAATGACATAGAAGGAAAGGGAAAGATAAGGGAGCCTGTAGTTCCTTTTCCTTTCAGTCTTTCCTTAGAAAACCAAAGATAGAGAGTGTTAGCAGGATATGAGCGTATGAAGAATTGAAGAAAAAAAAGTTTAATTACTTTTATGCAGTGTTTCCACTGGTCCAGTAAGAATAAAATGTATCTGCACGTAGATGCAATGAAATAGAAATTGTGCAGTTTGGGTGATTCTACATCAAGTTAAATGTTCTTGTTTCCACCTAAAACTGGCATTGGAGACCATTCTCCTAAGTGAATTACCTAAAGAATGGAAAAACAAACACCACATCTGCTCGCTATTGAATTGGAACTGACCAATGAGCCCACATGTGCACAGAGAGAAGTAAGCGGAAATCAAACAGGAGGGAGCGGGGAGGAGGGCATGGGTAAAAATGAACACTATCTGGGTGATGGGCACACTTAGAACCCAGACTCAAGCATGACAAAAGCAATCCATGTAACCAAAAACATGTGTACCCCCGTAATATTTTGAAATAATAATTTAAAAAAAAGATAAAGATGAATGGTAAAAATTCATGCTAATAATTTTAAGTTGTAATTTTTCTCTACCTAAAACATCATTAAATAGCAAATAGAAAACATCAAGACAAGTTTACAGTAAGGATAAAGGCATTTGAGTACCTTTCATGATACTTTTCTTCCTGTTTTTGGAAGGGGCCCTACACGTGCACTTGCCCCGGGCCCTGCAAATTCCAGAGCCGGCCCAGGGGGAGCCCAGACACCTGGATTGGAAAGCCCCTCCCAGGAGATTCAGGTGCACAGCCCGGGCTGGGGCCTCCTGTCTATTTCAAAAGCTTCCCAGTTCTCTATTCCGACCTGCCTGCTTCACCGCCCACCTGGCCCCTCCCCACCTTTGCCTAAGGCAGTCCTGAACTCAAGTAATCTGCCTTGCATAGCTGCAGCTCCCTCTCAGGCAAAACTTACTCTATTCTTCATGGGTCCTTAGCCTCAAAGCCTGTAGTTGCTCAGCTGCTCTGAAGGGACAGCTCAGTTTTAAAAGCATTAACAGCCTGACTGCAGAGGCTACATGTTTTTATTCTTGTAGTCATAACGGTCTTTCCTCTCTGGTTTCCAAATGTTCCTCTGACTTCTCACTAAGTTTACATTGATAACAATTACAGTCATTTTCCTAATCAACTCCTGATCTACTACAGTTTTCTGTCCTTGAGGTCTTCCCACCTTCTGTCTCCAGTTAAGAACATCACACCTGCCCTTGGCAGGGCTTGCCTGGCACTGTCCAGCCACCAGGCTATGGAGCACCCTCTCTTCCTGCCTCCAACCTTGTCCACGCCATTCTGTTTGCCCTGTCCCCCGCTCCCCAGCCCCCGTCCTGCAACACCTTCATGCTCTGCTGTCTCTGCCGGCTGCATCGAGGCGCTTCCTCCTCACATCAATTCCCGTTACTTCTAGCTGAAACAAAACTCCTAGACTCTCCAATTTAATATTTTAACATAGACCGTTCTTTTTCCTGGACTGAAATGTCATCCCTAAAGTTTCAAATCACCCTTTTGATGATTTTTTTTTTTTTTTTTTTTTTTGAGACAGAGCCTTACTCTGTTGCCCGGGCTAGAGTGCCGTGGCGTCAGCCTAGCTCACAGCAACCTCAAACTCCTGGGCTCAAGCGATCCTCCTGCCTCAGCCTCCCAAGTAGCTGGGACTACAGGCATGCACCACCATGCCCGGCTAATTTTTTCTATATAGATTTTTAGTTGTCCAAGTAATTTCTTTCTATTTTTAGTAGAGACAGGGTCTCGCTCTTGCTCAGGCTGGTCTCTCAAACTCCTGAGCTCAAACGATCCACCCTTCTCAGCCTCCCAGAGTGCTAGGATTACAGGCGTGAGCCACTGCGCCTGGCCCCCTTTTGATGATTTTGCCTGAACAAATCTATCATTTCATTATTTCGAGAACCCAGTATTGAAACTTTTTATTTGCATCCTGTCATATAGCAAACCTTTCACCTAGGCTTATGATGGGCAGTATTGTATGGAACTTTTACTGATTTCAAATAACCTACACTGTTACTACATCTATATGTATTATTTATGGCCTTAGAAAGTTAGAGCTTTCAGAGGCCTAAGAAATCATCTAATCCAGCCCTTTGCTTTACTGGTGAGAAAACTAGCTCAGAGAAGTTAGTTTACTCCTAGCCACCCAACTAGTATTGTGCCGGCCTGGTATTATACTTAGGTCTTCTGAAGCTAAGCTCAGCGCTCTTCCTTCTGCATCAGGCAGAAGCTTCACTTATAGTATATCGAAATCACGGAAGGCAAACTGAGACCTCTGCCAAGTACTCTACTGAAGTGAGCCCAGAGGGAGAAGGAGAAAGCCAACCGGAGGCTCTGGATGGTCAGTCCTTTAGTGATTAAGAACTGGTGTCATTTCCAACACTGTAGGCATGATGCCGGTGGTTAAAAAGAAAAAAAATCAAACAGCTTAGTTTCAGAGACGATGACTTTCTTAGTCATCAGTGTAGCACCCAGCACTCTCTCCAGCTACAGCCCATTTCTGAAGCCCTCACGCAACTTCCTCATACAGCACCGCAGGAGAGAAGAAGCGAGGAAGCGTCAAGAATCAGGGAACTTACCGGCTGCTGCTGTACGAAGCTGGAGAAGGGGACCCTAGAGGTAAGAGGGACAGGCGGGGTGGAGAAGGGGACCCTAGAGGTGAGAAGGACAGGCGGGGCCCGGGCCCCAGGGCAGGACCAGCACAAAGGCAGAAGCCGGGTTAAGGACATTCCCCCACTAGGCAGCAAGTGGAAGCCGGAGTCTGAACTCACTGTAAGATCCAACAATAACATGCATTTGTAGGCCAGTCGGCTTTGCTTGAAAACTTCGGAAGCATTTCCACTCTGTTAGTTACCTCATTCAATCTTCTCAACAACCTGGAGATTTCGGCATTTGTTGTTTTTTTGTTTTCTTTAACCAAATGAAAGATGAAGAAACCCAGGTTTAGAGATGCCACATAACTTGCTGGAGGCTACACAAGTTCAATTTTCTTTCCCCTGTGTCCCCGGTGGTTCTAAAATACCTCCGAATACGTGTGAAAAACAAATGACTGGAAAAAAAAATCCAAATACAAGGCCACAAGATTCTGGAGAACAAAACTATCAGCCTTTCAAGGGAAATAAAGCCAAAGGGCAGGCATGGACCTGTAACTGACAGTAAAAGTCCACGCTATCTGATCCACCCTTGACTGTAAATATGTCTAATAAGGGACATTGCCCTGTTTCTAGCGCAGAATTCCAAAGCCATTGCCAGAGTCCCAGTTAGCATCACCCAAACCTGTTATCCGAGTGTCATCGTCATGGACAGTCTTCTGCACTCAGGAGCTGCATCACGATCACAGAGCTCCCCCAAACTGCACTGCTTCTTCCTGTTACTGCCGGCATCGGGCCAGCAGGCGCTAATTTACATACACACTACATGTCATTGCAAGCGAGCCTGAGTCCAGATTCTCCTTTTGCAGAGATTTGATAACCCTCTGGAAGTGGATGCAGGGTTTCACGTCGTGACGCCTGGCTTGATCATCTAATAAAGCAGGGGAGGACAATGTGGAAAATTCCCTTCAGGGAAACCAGGCTGCTGTGCGTGAACCCAGTGGGCAGGCATAGAACAGGAAGGCTGAGATTACAGTCCGCCTTACAGCTCTTTTGATGTTTCCCCGAGCCAAGGCTCTGAGAGTTGATCAAAGGTACCTCTGCAGGCTCAAATTAACAGGGAGTTGGCGGATCAGGGCAGCACCTGCCTACAAATAGCAACACATTTCACCAAATCAAGTTAATCTTTTTGTCAAGAAGGGAGGTGGCAATCCTTTCACAAAACTTATGGAGGCTAAGTTTGTTTCCATTGTATCTTAGGTCTCTGAAGGCAAATAATGGTCTACTTAATTTTCTTCCCATGGAGGTATTTATCTATTTTAAAGCTGATCTTTACCCCCATGGTGTATACCAGTGAAGACTTCTGGCTCTAATGAACATGCATTGTCTTGTTTCAAAAGAGGTGGATGTTTGGGGGCTGGAGGAGAGAAGAGTGGGAAGGCATTGTTATAAATCTTCCCTTTCCTTTTAATGAACGGGATTTAAAACTGCAAGTGTTATTTGTGTAAGAGGATTGCCTCAACTCTATTTGGGGAAATATAGCTTAAAAGCCGTAATTTTTGTACAGTAGAAATTAAAAGTTGCAGCACAGAGTAAACCATTGCCGCTACGATAAATCTAAAGAGTCTAACAGAGTCCAAATAAAAAACAGAAATTTATTTAAAAAAAGATAGTAGGCCAAGGTTGCAGGCTCAGAAAGCTGATACCTAGAGGGGGAAATGAAATGCATTGAATAATAGATGAAGTGTTAAGTTAATACTTACACAGAGAAGCTACAAAACAGATTTCTTGGCATGGAGAAGTTCTTCATTATTTCAGACACTAGCTAGTCATAAGACTTAGGAAATCAGGAGGATGTGTCAGATCCTGCAAGTTTCCCCACGGAGCAGATGCGGTCAAAAGGAAATGGAGTGGGTGAGGGGAGGGAGTAATTGGATAGCAGAAAAACCAGTACCTCAACTTGAAAGATAAAACTTGCATATGATCATCTGCCAAAACAACCCCCAAATCTTTATTGGACAGTATAATAAAAATGGGAATGGTTCCAAGTTGTTTCATTTCAGGCAGAGTGTGTGGAAAGGGTGTGGGCTCCATTACAGCTGGTAACCACGGATGAGTTGAACTTGGATAAATCTCAACTTCCTCAGCTACACAATGGGAATAACACCTCCCATCAGGGTTGTGAGGACTAAATGAGATAGGAATATATAAGGCATTCAATAAATATTAAATAATAATATAATAAATAATATAAAATAAGGTCTTTAGTAAATATCTTTTCTCCCCAAATTAATCTAACAATTTCAGTTCAATATTGGATTTATAGAGGACACTGGAAGATAACACTACAATAGGAAGGACTGGGTTTGTTTTTTTTTTGTTTGAAGTTTCTTACATTTATTTTTTCAGTTAATGAAAATTGTATATATTTATGGTATACAACATGATGTTTATATATATATACATACATACACACACACACACACACATTGTGAAATGATCAAATCAAGCTAGTCAACATATTGGAGGGACTGTTAATTAGAGAATTTAAAATAAATGATATTCTAGACTGTGTAGATTTATTGTACAGGTAGGATGGGGGAAAATGTTGACTAATGTAATACACATTGGCTTTTCACAGAATCATTCGAGGAAATGAAATTTCAAATGAAGATCATTAGAAAAAACTTTAAAGCAACAAAACATTAATGATCAGATGAAGTAACAAGTCAAAAGGTAACAGGGTAATTTTTTCAAAGAGGCATATGTAAAAATTTAAATGACTATCTTTTGTTGTATTTCAACCATTTATAGTTTCTGAAAGCCCTATCCTCACATTAGAATTTGTATGGAGAGAATTTAGAGTATTAAAATATATATTAACAATAATTTGAGACAAGATAGAAGAGATGAATTTGTCCTAAGATCCTAAGTTTGAATGAACTGATCAAATGAGGTGTTCAAGTTTCAGTAATTTTACCTATAGAGACAATAGTTTGGAATATTTTAAATAAAACAAAACAAGCTGACAACACTTCCTAAGGTAACAATGTATCTTCTGAAATCCCTTTATGATTTCATTTTAATAACCTATGTGCTATTAGTTAAATGTCTGCCTATAAATATGTTCTTTCTAAATCTGAGTAAATTTCCATCATGGGATTTGATTCCATTTGTAAATGTGCTTCGAAGGTTGCACATTCTATTGGTGTCTATAAAACATTTCATTCAAAAACCCTGTTTCCTTGACATTTGGTTAAATCCCTGTACTACTTATTATTTTTATTCATCGATTTATCATGCTTCCCTTATTTGTCGGCTGTGCTATTATGACCATCAACCATAGTCACTGCTTTTCTTTCAGCCACACAACGTTTGTTGAATGTTTTCTCTTTTCAAACTCTGAATCATAAAACTCAGCCCAGAAGGCAGTCTGTTTTTAATTAGAGGTCATGATTTTTAGAGGTCAAAACTTGATACATTCTCCCGTTAATGAGCTTGTAAGACTAAAACTCTGATCTCCAAACATTGCTTTTTGCTCTCTGGCCAGTTTCCAGGGAGAAACTTTACTTTTTGGTTTGATACAGGTGAATGTTTACCTTCTACAGTATTTTCAAATCTATTACTTAGGGGCTTGGCTTTACATATAGTTTGAACTTTGTGTATGCTATAGTATAAGCCCAGTGCCAGATATCAAATTTATGCTAAACTCCAAATGAATAATTTGACCTGAGTAACAAAGTAATTCTACAGCAAATTACATTTCATTTACAAAAATTGTCCAGTGCTCAAACAAAAAGACTACAAAAACAAATTTTTTTTAGATCTGGAAAGAGAATGATCAACTCCCAATGTTCTGCTTAAGAAGAGAAAAAATGGCTGATCTGAAGAATTATTTAGGGTAGTAGTTTCCAAATTTGTCTATGCATTCAAATCACTAAGAGATCTTCTACAAATTCCCAACCCCAGGTCACAGTATTTTTTAAGCTTTCCAGGTGATTCCAACATGCACGTAAGTTTTAAGAATCACTAGTAAAAGTAACCATAGTAAAATACTAGTAAGGATGTCTTTTTTTTTTCTTTTTCAGACTAATCCCTTCCAGATCACAATCATAAAGTGTGAACAAAAAGCTAATTGAAGGCCTGGAGAGTAACCACAAACAGGCAGAAACTGGAGGATTGTCCACCCTTAAAAGAAGAGGACCTAGAGATGTACAAGTCTGTGCCTTTATGCCTGAGGGCAGTCCTCATTCTTCAGAAGGCTTGGGGTGGCAGGAAGCTGCACCCCTTCGTGGCTTGAGACATCACGGACAGAGTTGGGGTGGGCACAGCAGAAGTCAGGAAAGCTAGGAGAGGAATGCTGGAAAGAAGTTTGCTACAGAAGGAACAAAAATCTCAAACTCTGAATATAAATTTTGTTCAAGCCCCTGGTTGACTTGTGCAGGGGAGATCCCAGTGAGCCCAATGAAAGCAGCAGCCAGAGCTGAAAACTGATCAGGGACTTCAGCTACTATCCATTACAGAAGAGACAGAGTTTGAAGTTCTAGTCGAGCCAAATGAACTGCCTGAGGACAAAAATGAACTCTTCAGAGGAATGTAGCAGAATCCAGAGTCTTTATTAATAGACCATCCATAATGTCCACTGCATAGTAAAAAAACACTACAAAAGCAAAAAAATAAAAAGCGACCCCCCCCCACTGAAATGAAATGCAATCAACAGAAACTGACTCTGATAATGACACGTTACCACTAGCAGACAAGTATTTTAAGGCAGCTATTATTAATAGCTTATAAGAATATATACTTATAAGGCCGGGCGCGGTGGCTCACGCCTGTAATCCTAGCACTCTGGGAGGCCGAGGCGGGCGGATCGTCCTGAGCTCAGGAGTTTGAGACCAGCCTGAGCAAGAGCGAGACCCCGTCTCTACCAAAAATAGAAAGAAAATTAACTGGACAGCTAAAAATATATATAGAAAAAATTAGCCGGGCATGGTGGCGCACGCCTGTAATCCCAGCTACTCGGGAGGCTGAGACAGTAGGATTGCTCGAGCTCAGGAGTTTGAGGTTGCTGTGAGCTAGGCTGACGCCACGGCACTCACCCCAGGCAAGAGAGTGAGACTCTGTCTCAAAAAAAAAAAAAAAAAAAAAAGAATATATACTTATAATTAATAAACCAACGAGGAATCTCAGCAGAGAAATAGGAATGATAAAAAAAGAACCTAATGGAAATTCTCCGTGTGAAAAATACAATAACTGAAATGAAAATGCACTGGATGTGTTCAATAGCAGATTGAAGATAGTAGAAGAGTTAGTGAATTGAAAATAAATTATACAGGCCGGGCGCGGTGGCTCACACCTGTAATCCTAGCACTCTGAGAGGCCGAGGTGGGCGGATCGTTCTGAGCTCAGGAGTTCAAGACCAGCCCGAGCAAGAGTGAGACCCCGTCTCTACCAAAAATAGAAAGAAATTAATTGGACAGCTAAAATATATAGAAAAAATTAGCTGGGCATGGTGGCGCACGCCTGCAGCCCCCCTACTTGGGAGGCTGAGGCAGTAGGATGTGAGCTAGGCTGACGCCACAGCACTCTGGCCCGGGAGGCTGAGACAGTAGGATTGCTTGAGCCCAGGAGTGTGAGGTTGCTGTGAGCTATGCTGACGCCACGGCACTCGCCCCAGGTGAAAGAGTGAGACTCTGTCTCAAAAAAAAAAAAAAAAGAAAAGAAATTATACAAATTATTCATTCTGAAGTAGAGAGAAACAAGACTGAAGAAAGAAGAGCTTCAGATAACGTAGACAATGTCAGGTGATCTAACATAAATTTACTGAAGTTAAAATAATGGCCAACACACGGCATGGTGGCTTCCAGCATTTTGGGATGCCAAAGCAGGAGGGTCCATTGAAGCCAGGAGCTCAAGACTGGCTGGGCAACATAGTCAAACCCTGTCTAAAAATTAGTCAAGTGCGGTAGTGCACACTTGTAGTCCCAGCTACTCAGGAGACTGAGGTGGGAGGATCACTTGAGCCCAGGAGTTCAAGGCTGCAGTGAGTTATGACCATGCCACTGCACTCCGGCCTGGGCAACAGTGAGACCTTGTCTCAAAAATAAACAAGTAGAATAATGGCCAAAATTTCCCCAAATTTGGTTAAAAATAAATAAATAAAAATAAAAACATCAACTTACAGACCCAAGAAGCTCAATGAACCTCCAGTAGGAGAAATACAAAGAAAATCATACCTAGGTACATCATAGTCAAAACTGCTGAAATTCAAAACTAAAACAGCCAGAGAAGAAGACATTATTAATATATATAAGAGAATAATGATACAAATGACAGCTGATGTCTCATCAGAAACAATGGAGGCCAAAAGACTTTTGAAGTGCTAAAAGAAAAAAGCTATGAACCCAGAATTCCCCGTCAGTAAAATCTATCCTTCAAAGGTGAAAGTGAAATAAAGTCATTTTCAATGAGCAAAAACAAGATTTGTCACCAGCAGTCCTGGACTACAGTTCTCAATAAAATCCTTCAAGCTGAAGAGAAGTAACATCAGATGTCACTCAGATCTATAGGAAAGAATGAAGAACACTAGAAATGGTAAATATTTGGCAAATATAAAAGACACATACAGGCCAGGCATGGTGGCATGTGCTTGTGGCCCTAGCTACTCAGGAGGCTGCGTGAGGTAGGATTGCTTGAGCCCAGGAGTGTGAGATGACAGTGAGCTGTGATTGCACCTTGCGCCACTGCACTCCAGCCTGCATAACAGAGTGAGACCCTGCTTCAAAAAAAAAAAAAAAGACATATACATTCTGTTTTCTCTTAATCATTAAAATGACACATGCCTGTTGTAAGCAAAAATTATAGCACTGTACTATTGGGTTTATCATGTATTATGTGAAAAATAAAGGAAGAGAGAAGAAAGTACATGGAACTAGACTGTTGTAAGGTCTTGTATTTTCTATGAACTTGTATAACACCAACCCTAAATAGATTGTATTAAGTTAAAGATGTATATTGTAATCCCTAGAACCATTAAAAATAATAATACATACAAGATATAATTTATAAAGCAATAGAAAAATCAAAACAGGCCAGCGTGGTGGCTCACGCCTGTAATCCTAGCACTCTGGGAGGCTGAGGGGGGAGAATCACTTAGGGTCAAGAGTTCGAGATCAGCCTGAGAAAGAGGGAGACCCCATCTCTACTAAAAATAGAAAAAATTAGCCGGGCGTGGTGGCGCACGCCTGCAGTCCCAGCTACTTGGGAGGCTGAGGCAGTAGGATGTGAGCTAGGCTGACGCCACAGCACTCTGGCCCGGGCAACAGAGTGAGACTCTGTCTCAATAAATAAATTAATTAATTAAATAAAACAAAATCCCCCAAAATATTCAACTAACATGAAAGAAGGCAGGAAAAGAGGAATAGAGAAAGAAAAAAACCAAACGGTAAACTTCATCCAAATGTTATCAATAACTACAGTAAATGTAAATTGGCAAAGTGAAAGGCAGAGATTGTTAGACCAGATAAAAAAGCAAGAACCAATTACATGCTATGAGATGAACTCTAACACAAAAACATAGTAGGTTAAAAGTGAACAAATGAAAAGAGATAAACTGTACCATGTAAATTGTAAGCATAAAAATCATTTCTATTTGGCTTTGATATGAATAGCTTTTTACACTTACCTTTTCAATTACATTTACCTGTTTTTAAATAATGGCTTACGTTTATTATACATCAGCTATTATCAGCTAGGACCTGTAACAACTCAATAGGGGAAAGATTAAATAAAGCCTAAGCAATTTAGGGTGACTTCTTTTTTAACCTTTGGGTTTCATTGACCCTTGAGTTTTTTTCTTTTAAATGACTCATATGGCTCCTTTTCTCCCCCTTCTAGTGTTAGTGATGAAACACCTTAACAGGGCAAGTTTTCAGGATTTGCTGGTTTCCCTTGTTTGTACCAAAGCAAAAATCTCAGCCTTTGATCTAGCTAGTGGAGCAAGCAATAATCTCAATCACCTTTATTTCATTTTTTTTTTTTTTGAGACAGGGTCTTGCTCTGTCACCCAGGCTGGAATGCAGTGGTGCAATCACAGCTCAGTGCAGCCTCGAATTCCGGGGCTCAAGCAATCCTCCTCAGCCTCCCCAGAAGCTGGGACTACAGGTGTGTGCCACCACACTCAGTTAATTTTTCTATTTTTTGGAGAGATAGGGGTCTCTCTATGTTGCCCAGGCTGGTCTTGAACTCCTGGCCTCAATGAATCCTCCCAAAATGCTAGGATTACAGGCACGAGTGATCACACTCAGCTTTTCATTAATATTTATTTTGTTCCTTTCATTTATTTTATTAGTATTTTTCATTTTTGGTTTATATTTATTTCTGTGACCCTCAGAGCTGGGGCCAGACCATTCTCTGCTGATGTGCCCTTCGAAGCTGCACCGCGCAGGCTAGCACACCCCATCTCCCCTCACTTAATCTTGCACCCTTGGTTGTCATCGTCAGGTTTTCTTTCACATACAAAAATATTCTTTGAGTCTACCTCTTTCTGCAGTAGGGATTTTCTAAAATAGGGTTTCCAAATTAGACGAACTTGGATTTGGAAGAACTTTTCTACATTCTTGAAGCAATACTAAAGCTCTGATGCTCCCTCAAAGTGAGACAATTCACAACTGGGGCAGGGCTGGAAAGGACATGACCATAACAACAATGAAACCTCATAGTAAGCATGACTACACAGAATGGTTTTGTGGCATGTGACAAATCTGCTCAACCATACAAGCAGAAGGAGCTTCACCAATTCCCTTCTGGCCATCTGGGCTTTATAAGTAATTGTCTGTCCCAAAAAACTGCATTTACACATAGCATCATTTTTTTCACATACTGTGACTTTGTAATAAATATGTTAACCTAATATAAACTAATATAACTTAACAATCCCACTACTGTTTATTTCATCATTTTCGAGTAAGTCTTAAGATGTTTTAAAAAGTGATTTCTCTTTAAATGTAATGCTATATTTGAATGTAAAGGCCTTACCTAATTGTACCACTGACCAAGTTTATTTTATAGGGTAATGTGGAAGAGGGGTGATGCTAAGAGACTGTTCGGGTTGTTGTTTATGTCTGAAAACATAAACCATAACCAGGGGCTTCAAGACTTTTTTTTCCAACACAGCCATGTTTTAAAGTATGCAGGACAGACCACCACGTATTTAGTGGCTAGCTAAAAAAGATGAAAGGTTTCCAAGAAACACTGATGAAATGATTCATTTCAATTTGCCCTGCAGTCTTTTAAGTAAAGCTTTAAGGGCCTGCCATGCCTCCTATCAAGAGTAAATATCACACATCCTGTTTATACACACTGGCTTGTTGTCCACAGTTCTTCAAAGAGCTGGTGACAACCCCCTAACTCACACTGCACCCTACCCCCAACTTCCTGCTCATTGGGGTACTACGTTCCTACTCATTTTTAAGAAGCACCTCCCTCAACAAAATACTCTGCATTACAATAACTTTTAAAGAAAATACTTTATTATTTCATGAAAAAAGGCATCAATCAACTAGATTCAAACCTGTTTGAAAAAAAAAATTGAAAATTTATTAATTAGACAGTATGTGGGCATCCTGTTCCACATGGGAATGAGAAGATGCTATAGGTTCTCTAAGTATTGCACAGTCTGAAAAAAAACACCAACAAAAAAGGGGAAGGGGAGGAAAAAAAAAATCACATGATATTGGGAACCATCTCACATTATGAATAATCTACCAAGAAACATTTAAAAAAGAAAACCCTTCGTTTCTACAGTAGCTCTGAGTTTATAGTTCTTGGAATGACTGTATTCCATTGAAGACATCTCAGTAACAGGAAGCTTCGTTTTAGCAATCCCATGTGCAAATATTAATAAAAAAATATATAAAATAATGCAATTCATCTCTTGCCATCACCCCGGCAATCATGACATTTCTGAGAACTGTTTTGCTTGACAAAGGGTTAAGCCGTAAGTTTTGCCTGAAGCTCCATCTCCGCAGCCCGTTTGAGTGCAACATCCACTAGAAGCTGAAATCCACTAAAATCCTGGTTGAGGTCTGGTGGAGTAGGGGGAGGAGTGTTGAAAAGACCACTTTGTGTGTTTGTACTTGGTCCCGATTTACACGTGTCCTCGGGGTACGTGAGAGAGGTGTCTGTCAAGTTGCTGGCTGCTATTTGCTGTACGTCTGTGTTTTGTCCCACACCAACCGACTGGCAGAGAGAGAAAGGGACATCTTTCAATGCAGTCACAGTGGTATGGCAGATCACTGATGGACGAGCCAAAATTGATCCTGGAGACGCTGGCTTGGGAGACAGTGGCCTCCCTAGGGTTGGGTTTGGCCCAGCTATACAGGAATGAAATGGGGTCTCTTCTAGAGCCGGCATGAAGTTTTTGATGCCCATTACTGACTCCACGGAGCTGGTTTCAGAAATCTTGGCCCCACGGCGGGAAATTGTGAACTGATTTGGATCTTTGCCATCCTTTCTCAGCATGTCAGGGAGGAGCCTGCGGCGGGCGTTGATGAACCAGTTACAGACCTGAAATCACATCGGTATGCTTTAACACTTTCCTCGTTCACTCGGCCTACACTTCTGGGAACGTTCTACGGGGTGCCTCACTGATCTCTTTGTATTACAGGCATGAAAAGGCTTATCTGGACTTACAAAGTTAGTTCAAGGTATTTGAGCCCACCAAGAAAGAGGCGAGTGCTGTCATAAACCTCATTCTCTTTTACTACAAATTTCCTTTGTTGTCTCTTCATCCTTCACCCTTTTCAGGAGGAAGAAAAATGTATAAAATCTCAAATGCCTGAAAATGATTTTAGGGAGGGAGAGAAGTTCACCTTTTAACTCTCCCCATTTTAAACCATTACCTACTGCCCCAGCATTTAAGTTAATCAACTACAGGAAAACCTTTCCTGTATGAAAAGGGCCACTCCTCTCAGTAACCGATTTTTCTCAGTTCAAATGACTATGTCAACAGACATAACATGAATTACCTCACTGAAGTCTGTCCTTGTTTAAATATCAAACCAGTTTCCTGGGCAATGGAGTAAGGTTTAACCTCCTTTTAATGTCTGTTGCATAAAGGAAGGTTCTTTAAGGCATTAAAGGAAATGCTATTTGACAGATGACTGTCAAGTGTTTCTGCATTCTCTAAATAACCAGTTATTAGCTTTTAGCACTATGAAGTTTACCACAGAAAGAATATTCCTTCTGTTTTTGAGTTTAATGACTTGACACACAGGAATGCTATACGATGACTTTGAAAATAAATATGCAGGCATAAACTTCATGCTCTCTTTTCTTACCTGTAGTGTAGACAGGTGTGTCTGCTGGGACAGCAAAGCTTTTTCTTGCTCTGAGGGATAGGCATTGTACCGGTGCTCATACAGCCAATCCCGGAGGATCTGAACGGACTCCTTGGGCAGGTTGCCCCTTCTCCTTCTCTTGCCTGAACCAGCTGAGGAAGAAAGGTCCAGGGGAATGTCCATGCTGTCCTCATCCTCAGTCTCACTGCCGGACACTGCAACGACACCTAGGGAAGGACAAAGGCCGGCTGTCAATCACTTTTATAAGCAGAGCAACTACCGCAAAGCTCATTTATTCTGATCACTCAGTGTCACTGTATATTCTCAACTACCGAGAGTGATGTGGAGGGAGGGCTGGTGTTTTCTGTCCTGAATGACCAGGGTACAAGCAAAGTCCTCAAGAGTAATTTCACTAGCACCACAAGGTAGATTCTCGACCAACTGTCAGATGTCTTTTCTTAGCCACTTGCCTCTAGGATTGAACTTCTCATATTCCTTTTGAACGATGCTCAGAAAAGTCTTTTGTCTAATCCAGAGAAGGAGACACACTGCACCCAAAGTGAGTAACTTGCCACATTTGAAACAGGAAGGGTACTGTGGCAGTCGGAATGTGTCTAACAACCTTCTCTTTAAGGTCACTGCTAACCAGGAAAAGCAATCTAACCAGCACCCTGATGTACATTTTAAGCGTCGTTCTTCCTCCTTCCTCCACTGGAAGTTCGAAATAAAAGGGAGAATTTGTACATTTTTCCCACTGAAATAAGGAAGGAAAAGTACATCTTGTACTTAACCCAGTTGTTATTCTAAAGGTAAAATACATGTTAAAATGTTCTGCTAATTCCATGGTCATTTCTTATTCATTACTATCTACATTTATTCAAAATTAGATGCCTACTTTTAATGGACAGTCCTAGTCACTTTTTATTCAACACAACCACTGAAGTTTTCAGTTTCATCACACAAAAATATTTTTCTACTACTACTACTTTAGTAAGGTGAATAAATGCCCAAGACTGAATAAATTTAAAATTTTATGTAAATTTCAGCTGCCTGTTAAATCTGAACTTCGAATGCTACATATCAATAAGCAGAGCTCAGTCTTAAATTCTTACATGACAAAGAAAACTGAATATGCAACCCCCAGAGGAAGCTCTTTTAGCTGTATGTACTTTAATCCTGCCAGAAATTTTAAGAATTCACAAGCCATGAAGAATATTTAAATCACAGATAGACTGGGTTCAATAAAAATTCAGACCTGGCCTTTATAGACATTTAAACATGATTTTGAACTTAAAATTAAATAACAAATGTTCCTAACTCCACCTTTCAGAAAACAGGCAATTCCAAATGACTAAAGAAATACATTCTCTTTTTTGAAGACAATCTGGAATCTTAAATACACAAATGAATCACAAACCATACCATGCTTGAAAATACGAATCTTTCTAAATTAGGGAAATTAATTAAAACCACAAATTAAAAAATTTAAAGGTATGCATTTTTAGCTTTATATACTTTTTCCCTATGTAGTAGATAATTTTGGTTGTAAATATGCTAGAGGCAGATTGACAGGAAATAAAATCTTGACAGGAAATAAAAACAGGATATTCCTCATAGTGATAAATCACTCAATGCATCTTTAACAAATTTTTTTTAAAAACCCAAAACCCACCTTTTTAATTGACTGACGACTTGGTGACACATTTTTAGTTCTGGACTGCAGGGGGCAGAAGGTGCTGGAGGGTGTTCCTACAGAAGCGGCACCCTCCAAAAACAAAATAAAGCAAGTTCTAACAAAGAGGTGGATGATCTTGCAAATTCGCTTTAGCTCGAGGCTTAACAAAGAGCCACAAATAAACTGCACAAGAATCCTAAGTTTTAACCGCCACATATTTGAAGTCTCCCTTCTCTCAAGATTTCATTTTTTAAAAAAGTTTTTAAAAAGGGTACGTTTAAAACTGAAACTAATTTCGCTATTGAGAAGATGAGAAACTTTCAAAACCCATATTGAAATTGGTGTGAAGAATTGGTTTACTAAAAAAACCTTAAGAAATTACAAATGAGTTCCTGTTTCGCATTGGCTTGGATAATTAAAGAAATCTAACTTTTCAAATGTGTGAAGTTAATTGAATGACTAAAGCAAATTTGAATAAAGCAATTTGTTTAAACTCTCCAGCATGTGAAAAGCCAGACATTCTTCTCAAGGCTATTACTGCCTCCCTTTTTTTTAAAATCTAGAAAAAGTGTGAAAATTTGCTCATGGAACAGTGAATTCCCAACTGTAAGTTGGTAATAACAAACAGTTTGAAATAAACAAACAAAAAAAACCCTAAAGCCTGCCCTTTGATCTGCTTGCCTAGTCTGACAAGAAGCTTGATCTTTCAGAATAGGTTAGTGACACACAAAAGCAGGTTTCAGTTAAGTAACACCAAACTGCAGCGCGACTTTACTCTGTTTTCAGTTCATTTAAATAAATAAATGCCAGGCCTCTTAACAAATATTTCCAATATGTGCACAAAAGCTGAAGTAACAGGAAGTTAAGACTTCAGTTCCTTGGCTACGCCAGCTGATATTTCACTGCAGTAAAACCACGTTTGCTGCTGTCAGGACTGTTTTCATTAAAACTCTCCCTCCTGACTGTGGCTCAATTTAGAAAAACAAAAAGACTTTTTTCCTCGTTACTCATTTCCTATTGTAACAGAGCTTTTGAAAAGTCTCCCGGTTAAGACTTGTTCCCAAACGTCTTGCTTTGCTTACACTTTAAAAATGTGGTGGAGGGAGGGTGGGGGTCGGATCACAAGCTTCTTTTACTCTATCCGCACACAAGGAAATGCTGTTTAGAAAGCCACAAGATGGCCCGAGGATCCTACAGCACTAAGGAGCAATCTTGCTTCTGCACTTTCTTTTCTGAATAGCTCTGTAACATCAAGTGGGGGAGGAGGGGCCAGAGAGTGAGCGGTTGTGGAGCTGGATTTTAAAAATTTAGAAGACAATAGAAAAGAATCTAGAAATAAGATCGAAGCAAAACTAAGTACACAATTAAGAAAAAGCAAACCTTACCTAACTTTCTGATCACAGAATCTCCCCAGGAGAGGCAACAGGAATCGAACCTAACACCCAAGTCACTAATCTAAGGTGCCCTTGGTGGCCCGTGCAAGAAGCAATCTTAAAGCAAAAATCGGAAATTGGGCGCAGAAGTCTTAGGGGGTTTCCCATCGAATCTTCCTTCTGATTTTAAGCCACTTTAGGAGATCTTTGGCATGCTCTCAGCTTTTTAAGAGGACACAGGATGCTCACAAACCAGTCTCACCAAAGCCCGGGCCGTGTAATAGAGTTGAAAGTGCCGCTGTTTTAAGAAAACTTGGAAAGATTTTTCACAGACTTTTATAAGACAGACAATAGGCGGGACTGACTCCTTGAGTACTTCCAGAGCCGACTGGAAAGGCTCTCCCCCTCCCAGGCAGTTTTAGACCGTGGGGAGGAGGACGCGGGAGAGGGAGGAGCTCGAGGAGGAAAGCAAGTAGCTTTTGTTCTTGTGACTTCCCCAGCCCGGCTGAGACCGGCCCGCGCACCGCACGAGTGGGCACGGCCGCAGGCCCTCCGGACCCCGGGCACAGGAAGAAACGAGCAACGAGCCCGGAATCCCACATTCTCTGGGGGCTGCCCGCCCCCGGACGACTCGCCAGGGAAACCTAAAAAGGGAAAGAAACTCGGGTAACCTCAGCACTCTCAGCTTCCCCCACGCGAGCTTTGAACCAGTCGCAAAGTTTCCCCTCCAACACGTCACCTTTCATTGTTCCATGAGTCGGCGCTGAGTGGCAGGACCCTGCGCGCCCAGGCCTGGGAACCACGGAGGTTCCCACCGGTGCAACGCGGCCCGCGGGTCGCAGCCTCGGTCGTCGGCTGGGGGCCGGGGGTCGGGGCGGATGGGGGACTGGGGGAGGGGTGACGGGGGGACCCGGGAAGTGGGCGGGGGCGCTAGGGGGGGTCAGGGGCGCTGGCGGGGAGGGACCCGAAAGTGCCGCAAGACGTTGGGGGACCCCAGGAAAGTAGAGGGGGAGGGGCGGGCCGGAGAGATTAATCAGAGCCGCCCCCGCCAAGGCCCGAACAATGGGGGAAGCCCACCCTCCGGCGGAAGCCCGGCTGTGCCTTAGCGCACCAGAACTGCTCTTCACAAACAGAACCCCCCCCCTTAAGCCTGTAAGCCCCACCAGAACAGAGAGAACCGCCTCTCTGTGAGGGTGTAGACCTGTCAGTCCTTCCGAGGTCCACACGGCTTTCAAGAGGCGCCCCGGACGCTCCCCGCGCATGTTGTCCCAGACCCAAGTTACATGTCCCATGGAGAGGGGTGTGCAGGGAGTTCCACTGCCTAACTACCCAGTGACCCGGGTTTTCACATTTAACTTCGCTCTCGCTGGAAAAGCCTGGGAGCGGGGGAGAGAGAAGCTCCGCGTGTCTCAGAGCCTCCCACGGAGTCACATGGAACGCAGAAACCAGCGGAGGGAACCCGGGGGGCGCGCGGCGACCCCACGCAAGCACCCCTCCAGGCAGAGCGCCGGCCCGCGGCTCTGAAAGAATGCGGAGTTACAAACTCCGGGACGCTCCCGGGCATGCGCAGTCGCACCGCCCCGTGCTTCCCCGAGCGATTAACTTCTGTTTTGAACCACTCCACATAAATCACAACAGAAAAGCTAACTCCAGCCCACGACGGAACATTCGGGGGACCTCACAGTCAGGGACTCAAAAGTTAACTTCTAAAGGGACTTCACATTCTTTGACCTTTCAGGGTGTTGTGTGTGTGTTTTTCCCCCCCGTGTTATTTTGTTTTTAAAACAGACTGACGGCAAGTTTTAGTTGTAAAGCTTCCAGGACGCTTTGTAGAAACAATGACAGCCTGGCTCTTTGCACTTTCAACCAAGCCTGCTTGTAACATTTGGACACATTTTAAGTACATGCCACTTGATGCTGTTGGCCCTGTGTCCTAACTCTTCATCTTGGCTCAAATTCGTCCTGGGAAAACTTTTATTAGAGACTGAGAATTTACTTTTTAAAGTCTAGCTTTCCAAAGCTGTTTACACCCCAGGGCGATGTGGGGGTCAATCACATTCCTTCGACTGTGAAAGCACCGCATCCCCAAAGTAGAGTGCCCGGGCCGGGCTGGGAGCGGGGAGCCCCGGAGCCGAACTTTCAGACAAAGGCGCGGCGGCCCGGCTGCCCCGATCGCCCGGGGTCCCTGCCCGGAAAAGCAAGGCGCGGGGTTCCCCGACCCGGACCCCACACCCCCGCCCTCGGGAAAGAGCGAGAAGCCACGCGGCGGCTGGGCAGAGCGTGGGGTGTCGGCGGAGACAATGAAACTTGGAGGCGCACAAACAAGGCGCTGAGCGTGTTTCTTGACAACGTGCCAGCAGCGTGGAGCCTTGCCTCCCCACAACAGCCCCTCGTGTTGTGTCTAGAAGGAAAACAGCCACTGCCATTTCAGACGCAGTCTCAACAAAGAGAACAGCCACGCTTCAGCCAAAGAGCCCCTGGGCGGAAAAGTGCACAAGTCACTCTCGCCCGGAGCCCCGCGCGGCTCGGTCAGCACGTTTCCCCGGACTGGCGTCCCCCGGTGCGCACCGCCCACGGCCGCCTTACCTTTCTTGCTTTTCATTCTGGAACTCCCCTCCCAGCGCGAGGCAGTGCTGGGGTCTCAAGGGGCCAGGAGCGGGGGCACAAGGGTACAAGCGATCGCCTCCTTCACGGCCGACTCTCCCGTAACTTGTAGGACGTGCTCCAGCCGTTATTGCTAAACAAGGCGCTCGGATCCCAGGCGCCCGCTCCTTGGGTGGAATTCAAGTGACACTCGGGCTTCCTCCTGCCGGGATCTTCTGGCAGCCGGCCGGGGGCTCTCCCTCGCCCAACTCGCTCCCCTCCCCTCTCCGCTCCTTTGTTCCCCGCTCCTGCTCGGCGCACCTCCGCGCTGTCAGAGTGAGAGAGGCGGGGAGGGAAGGTACAGGAGGTCCTGCCTCCGCCCCCAGCCGCCTGCCCGTCCCCCTCCCGCCCCGCCGCTCCTCTGCCCCTCCCCCGCACCTTCCAGCCCGGGAGAACTGGACCGAGCCCGGCGGCTGCTGTCACCCGTCCCTCACGGGGGCGGCCGGGCCCAGAAACGCGATCCTTCCTGCCTGCCGCGAGCGCACCGCCCGCATCCCTCGCCCGGCGGCGGCGGAGACACTAGCCGAGTGCCCCGGGTTTCTCCTTCGGGCCTTTCTTCTCGGGGCTGGCGAGGGTACGTTTGGTTAGAAAATTGCAACAGATGGGAAAAGGACGCCCCTCCTTCCCTCCTCCACCCCACGGAAGAAAAGTCTCCCCGTCTCGTGTTTGACAGCTGCCCCAAACTCCGTGGGCCCTGCTCCAGCCGCAGAAGACAGCCGCTTCTGATTCAAGGGGCGGGGCGCGAGAGGAAAAGTATTCCGGACAAGAACCAACTTCTTCCAGAATGCGCGGCTGACATTGACACGCGGGCGCGACGGGTCGCACCCTTCTCCTCCCGGGCTCTTCCTCCAACGGCAGCGGGGGGCGGGGAGACGGGGAGGGATGAGACACCGGCACCGTAGTGTTCCCCCGGGCTACAGCTGCGAGTTCCGGACTGGATTGCAAGGCAGTTTCGAAATCTGACACGTTGCGGACAGACACTTGTCATGCTCACATGCTCTTTAAACGTCTCTGCCTGGGGACAGCCGGGGCGCGCGCCCGCCTGGCTGCGACTCAGCCCGACACCCCGATCCCCGGACCCCCGTAGCTGCCGCTTTTATAGGAAAGGGGCGACCACGCCGTGACTACTCATCTGTTTCGGTAATCAGGGTCTACTTTTAGAACTTGAACCCCGCTAAAGGAGCCCTCCTACCCTCTGGTATATCAAACAGAAACTAACCATTAAGTAAACACATGTTCCTGTTGATTGACTTCGGTTGAGAGTTAGGACGAATCTAACAAAAGTTCCTTGACGAAATCGCCCCTTTAAAAGACCAGAGGCTGTTTGGCTGATTTCAAGAAACGCACGCCCCCTCCCTTGGGTCTAGTTTTCGCGTGGGTATGTACCGTTGTTTTGAAGCAAACGGAACTGTCACTTTCCCCATCACTTAAAAAAGAAAGAAAGAAAGAAAGAAAAACCCCAAACGTAAATAAGCCTGGTAGAGACGTCAGCGCCCGGGGCTGCCTCCAGCTGGGCTCGGCGCTGTTTTTGTTCTGTAACCTCCACGGAGATCCCGGCAGGCGACGTTCCGTGGAAGGTTAAACCCGAGGAGGACCAAGGCAGCCAAAGGATGACTGACTACACTTTGAAGCCTCTGTTTTAGGATTACGTTGAAAACTAAAGCCAGCCTGCCACCCCTCCAATTCCTCCCCCCTAAAAAGACACCCCCGCCACGAGAGTGCGTTAAGGCCAGAGTTTAAAAAGCTCGGGTGGCTTTTCCAGTTACAGGACTTAAAATCAACAAGGAAAAAAAGCATTCTAAGAAGGCAGCAACCTTAGGGTATTTTTCTTCTGTGGTTTGCTGACTGCTCGGCACACAAGAGAACACATATCTAAAAGAGCACGCGGGGAAACACGGTCCTGGGGCGAAACCCGCAGTCCGGACGCGGCCCTGCAGCTGCCCCGAGCGCAGTTCCTTCCCGCGCTGGCTGCAGATGAATCAGCTGCTTCGCCCGGGTGCGGGACAGATGTGGCGCGGGGAGGGGGCCGGCGCCCCCGCCGCCCGTTAGAGGGCCGCCTCGTTAGCTCGTTTGAAGGGTTGTTTGTTGCAGGGATTGGTGGCTCATATCCGCTGGGGAACCGGGAGAGGAGGGAGGAGAGACGCAGGGAGGAGGAGCCGGGGGCCGGCCCACGCCGCGACTCCGCGGTCGGAGTGGCAGGAGCCTCGTCTGGAGCCGGGCGGTTACTGGGGAGACGCTTTGTTTGCCGACTTCGAAAGCGGCTTCGGCAGCCTCGGCCGCTTTCGAAGCCACTCCACAAAACACCTCTCGGGTCGGTTTAACCCTCCCCCCGCCCGCTTTCGGCAGCTGGAGACTAAAATGTTTCCTCCTTCTCCGTGGCTATATCCTTGGCTGCGCGGTGGCTCTCATTATGTACACAAAGGTAGCTTTTTTCTCGTCCAAGTGAATTTGGCTAATGACTGCGGCTCTCAGGCAACCGAGATGGAAACAGAGTTGGAGCGGGTTTATAGCCTGAAAACAAACTTTACAGGGGGGGAGGGGCAGAGAGAATTAAAAGCTTCTTTCAAATTAGGGGGCAGGAAAAAATGGCGATTTAAACTCACCTTGGCTAGAAGTCCGGCTTGATCCACCCAATGCACACCTTTTGCTCGTGCAAATCATATCGAAGCAGTTGCTAAAGCTGGCGAGATGCTCCAAAGGGGAACACCCATACAATTCTGTGGTGTAGCCAAAGCCTTATAACCCCCCCCCACACACCCCCTTCACCCCGGTAGATGCCCCCCCGACCCCGCCCTATCCACAAGGCTGGTCCCAAACTTGTTTGGCGCTTTGGATTGTTGGTGCATTCTGGGAAGAAAGTGCCTGGGGTCTGCGCAACATAACAAAGGAAAACAACCCAAAAAAGTGGGCTTCAAATACCAGCAATTGCTTAAGGTGTTTTTTGTTTATTCGCTTATCTCAAGGTGGAAAAACTAGTTTCAGTTCTGGCTCTGTCAGTCCCTTAATGTCTCAGGGCCTCTCAATAAAACGGAATCAGTGGCTTTTAAGATTCTTTCCAGTGCTAAAAAAATGTGTATGGATTCACATTTGCTACATATGATTTGCTGAATTCCTATGAATGTTAATTGAATTGGGATATTGCCTGAGTAAAATTGAGGCATTGCTCGGTGCTTGCAGAGGCTGCTGATAAAGGTTTTTCGCCATGATTTTTTTTGTCTCCAGGCACGCTGAGTTCCATTTGGTGCCTTATCTTCTGCAGCTGCCTCAAGGCCAGGCAGAGAAAGGGAGTTGTTATAAAGTCAAGTTACTTTTCACTGCCTGCAAACTCTTCAAAGGCAAAAACTCAAATAGAAACTTGGAAAGGCAAATAAGAAAAGTGTACCAATAAATGCAATTATTATTGTTGTCTTTTGACACCATGTCCGTCAAGTGATTGGAGAGTGTATTCGTTTTGTTCATCTACTCAACAACAATTGATTAAGCCTGATTTCCATCAGGTACTGTGTCCTAGGTCAAGGAATGATGACTCACACAGTCATTGAACACTTTTTGCTTCTAGTTTCTGGTATTTTTATGAAATATGTAGACTGTTGGGCTCTAAACACTGCACAAAAGGTCTATAATCATCTCCACAATCATCTCCTCACATCTCAGGTCAGAGGGTCTTGGGCTGTTTAAGGAGGAGGTGACCATTGTCTTTTCAAGGGCCTGGGCTGGGTTATGGCCATCTTGTGATTTTATCAACCATTGGGATATTTCTCCTCCTCTTCGTTGTATGAATAATGTAACTGGTGCTACTACGTTTGATTTTTAATCACTCTTCCCCTAGCCTAAGCACTTCCCCTCCCAGCCCTTCTTTCTCCTCTGTAGCCAAGTCACTTCTCTTTATCTAGATGGGTTTTGGAATACAGAGGACACAACGAAAAGAAAATTTGTTGAGCACAGCCTTTCCACTCTCTATTCTCAACACCTCATATCTGCATCGTGCTGTACAATTTATGGAACACTTATTTAACGATCTCACTTAATACCCAAACTAGTCATGTAAGTTCTTTTTTTCTCAAAGTCAAGATAAGTTAGCTAACGCATCCAAATATAACAGAAAATATAAGAGTACCCAGCATAAACCCAGATACTGAAACATGCATTATCTGGTTCTGAATCAAGTGGTCTCTAGGAAATTCTGTCTTTCTGGAAGGTCAGAGGGGTGGAGTTTAACCTCAGATCATGACACCAGGGACACCAGGGCCTCCTGACCACTGTGAGGGTTGCTCTCCGAAATCTACCTCTGGTTTTAGAAGAGGCTCTCTTCTCACCTGTCTGCTTTTTTTCTTTTCTCTTCATTTTTTAATTGCAAAAAAAATGACTATTCTCAAAAATTCAAACAAGAAAGAATATATTAATTGAGATAAGACAGACTTCCTAATTGCCCGCTTCCGTTTTCTCCATATGGGCCTTTGCACACTACACACAATAGATACATTTCCCATTGTTATGTGTTGTTTCCAAGTCCCCTCAGTCTGGGGTGTTCCTTCACCACTTGTTGTGTATGGCAGTGTCTCACCAGTCAAGGCTTGGCCTAAATGTCACCTTCTCAGGGGAGTCTTCCCTGACTACCTGACCTAAATTAGACACCCCACTGCCATCATCTAGCTCACGGGTTCTCAACCACTGCCCTATTATCATTTGGGGCTGGGCAATTCTTTGTGTGGGGACTGTCCTGTGCACTGTAGGTGTTTAGCAGCATTGGAGCCCATTAAGTAATATTGCCAGTATCACCTTTCCCCCAAGTTGTGACAAACACAAATGTCTCCAGACATTGCCAGATGTCCCCTGGGGAGGAGGTGGTTAGAAATGGGGGATGGGGAACACCTCTGATTGAAACCACAAGCTCAACCCTTTATTTCTTTGATAACATCATTTTTAATTATTTTGCTTATTTAACTGTTAGCTTGTTTTTATTTTTCCTCTAATTTCTCCCCCCCCGCACTAAAAAGCATGCTAATTATTAAATCTTTATGCACAGTGCCTAACACATCATAGGTACCCAATAAATATTTATTAAGAAAATAATGCATGAAAATGAGACTATAAGAATAATAAGAATACAATCATTTATTTTTACAGCATGCCAGGCAGTGTACAAATACTTTCCATATTTTATTTTATTTACTCCTAAAAACAACCCTTAGAAGTACTCACTATTATTATCCCCATGTTACAGGTGAAGAAGTTGAAGTCGGGGGGAGTTAATTAATTTGTCCTGCCAGTAAACCTCGGGACCAATGATCTTAGTAATGTTATTCTGCAGTTCGATTTTTCATTTATTTAACAATTTTCTTAGAGATGAGTATTTAATTGTTTCCAATTCTTCACTAAGAACAAAAAGATAGTGCAATTACATTTGAAAGACTTAACAACTGGTAAAATATGGGCACCAACCAACCGGAAGGAGCTCCTTCTGATTGCCTGCTGGGGCACGCCTGCAATGAACCAGCGGGGCCCAGCAGATCCTTTGGGGCTTGTGTGAGCATATTTGTGTGAGCTTCTGGGAGGTGGAATGGCTGTGTCAAAGGTACGTGCATTCAAAATTTTGATAGATGTTGCTAAATTGCCCTCCAAATGATCTTACCTATTTAAAATCCCAACAAATGTATGCGAGATCTCTTTGTCTATGCCCTTGTGAACACTGCTCATTATCAATCAATTTCCTATACATCTATCTCCTAGGTAAATAAATGGCACATGTTTTTCATGTTCACATTTGTTTGAGAGGGTGAGCCCATTTTTGTGTATTATTGATCATTTTTATTTTTTCTTCTTGCCTATTCATAACTTTTGCCAAATTTTCTATTGTATTGGTTTTCTGTTCTTTTTTTTTCTTTTCTTTTTAAAATGATAAGAGCCAGACTGTTTTTGTACTAGCTTAAGGTCTCATCTGACAAAGAGTTAAAAGCAGCGAGCTAATACTATAAATGAAGGAAGGCAATGTGTCCTGATTTGAAAAAAAATATATTGTTTGGAATAAGTACCATATTTATGCAGCAAAAGACCTTCAGAATACCACAGCAAGTTTTTAACTTACTTCCTTTCATTCCATCAAAGGGTTAATCTGTTCACATGTTTCCATTTATTACCATTACTTCTTCCCAAAGCTCTAGAGGAGCCATTTATAATAGCAGTAAAACGATGAAATATCTAGGAATAAAATTAACAAGAAATATGTGCAAGTTTTATGAAGAAAACTTTAATACCCCACTGAGAGACATAAAGGAAGACTTAAGTAAAATAAAAGACAACTTAGTCTTTCTAGGAAGAGTCAATAGTGAAAGTTATGTAAAAATGTTTAGTCTCCCCAAATCAATCTTTAAATTCAAAGCAATTTCCATAAAAATACCAACAGGGCTTTTTTTTTTTTTTTTTTTCAAATTTATGAAACAATGCCACAGTTAATTGAAATTAAACACAGCTGGTGAAATTCTAAAAGAGAAGAGCTGGGGGGTAAGGGGTGGAGGACCGGGGACACCTCCCAAATATTAAAGTATGTTTTGAAGTTTGTAATTCAAATGTAAAAGTTTCGTACTGGAGAATAAATAAAGAGGAAACAGGCCAGGCGTGGTGGCTCACGCCTGTGATCCTAGCACTCTGGAAGGCCAAGGCAGGAGCATCACTTGAGCTCAGGAGTTCAAGATCAGCCTGAACAAGAGCAAGACCCTGTCTCTACTAGAAATGGAAAAATAAGCCAGGAGTCCTGGTGCTCCTGTAGTCCCAGCTACTCGGGAGGCTCACGCAGGAGGATGGCTTGAGCCCAGGAGTTTGAAGTTGCAGTGAGCTAAGATGATGCCACTGCACCCTACCCAGGGTGACAGAGCAAGACTCTCTCAAAAAAAGGAGGAAACAAAGAACAATGAGGCAGATTAGAATATATACGGAAATTTAGATTTTGGCAACGGTGGCTTTTCATAACAAGGATAAATGGAATTGAGATCATTGACTATCTTTAGTTAAAAATAAAGCCCAATCTCCATCTCACTCCTTTAACAAAAGTACAATTCACCTGAATCAAGATAGAAATGTGAAAGTAACTAATAATGCAACTATGTACATTCTAGAACAGTGATCCTCAAAGCAGGGTGTGTGTGGCTATTTTGCCTCCTGGGGAACATTTGATGATGTCGGGAGACATTTTTGGTGCTTGCAACTGGAGAGGAGGGGATGCTACTGGCATCTAGTGGATAGAGGCCAGGGATGCTGCTCACAGCCTCCCACACGCAGGACACCCCTCCGCAGCATGAATTCTCCTGTTCAAAAGGTCAGCAGCGTTCTAGAAGGCATGAGTAAATATATGAGCTTGGAGTGGGGAAGGTCTTTCTAATCAGAACACAAAATCAAGAAATGATAAGAGATATAAATGTTCATGAGCATTTTGTGTTTTAGAGAGAACTTATGTTTAAGGGAAAATTCTGTAAAATTTTCAAAAGCCAAGAAACTTGGAAAACTAATTGCAGCACATGTCAGGCATAATACCAATTGACTTAATTTATGAAGAGCTTATACAAACTCTAGGCAAGAAGAACCCTTGGTTTAAAAAATTGGACGGTCTATAGATTAGTAGTTTGTCAAAAAAAGGAATCAAAATAACCAAATAACATGGGGGCAAAAAAAAAAACCACGAAAATTTTATTTTGCTGTTATTACAGCAATAAAGTAAATCAGATGGAGTTATATGGAAAGATTAATACTATATGTTAAGTGGGTTTTATTTAAAAGCAACGTATAGAGAACTCTATACTATTTTATTATCCCCTTTGTGTAAAATTTCCGTATGCCTATATTTTTCTGAAATGATACTCAGGGATATATTAACAATGGCTACTTTTGGGGGGTGAGGTGAGATTAGAGAAGACATGGGCCCAATCTTAGAGTGGCACAGAGGGCCTGTATCATCATTTTTAGTGACTAAATAATAGTCTGTTGTAACTCTAGATATAATTTATATACCAATCCCCAATTATTGGACATTTAGGCTTGGTTCTCTTTTACGTTAGAGATCTTCACAAATCTTATATAAAAACCTGAGCAGAGATCTAAAACCAGACACAGTTGTGTTTGAGGCCTTTAAGGCTGACTCTACAGTCCAACAGCCATTGGTGGTTAATCATTAGAAAGTGTGAATAACCCCTAATAACACTCTGGGAGCTAATTATTCATTGCCTTCTACAAGAAATAAGAACAAATGCTGTCAACCTATTTATCAAATGGTTTTGGATTTGGGTGACCAAATCTGCAAAATTGGGCATGTTAATCTTGCTGCAGGTAATTTTTATAGAAGATTTGGCCCCACATGACAACATGTGAAAACGAGGCAAGATGGTTTTTCCCCAATGTATGAATGCAGTCAGCACATCCCTTGAAAGGCATGTAACAGTTAAGTAAAGGCTTTCTAGTCTAGTGGAGTATTTGTAAATGAGAACAATCTGTTATCTCCCAGCGTGTTCATCAGGCAGCCACAGAATGTCATGCAAAAGCCAAAACAATTCTTCCATATTACCTTAAAAGGGAGGAAAACTTATTCCCTTCCAAGCCACTTAGACAAACTTTATTTTTAAAACTTAGATATAGTTTATTTTATTTTTCCAACCATTTTGGAAGCTCTTCTCAGCAACACATTCACAGAGTAGATTAGCAGAGCTCCTCTTCGAGGGTGAAATAAATGTCTAAATCAGTCCATAGTTTTATCTTTCCTTCCCCCTGTGATTGGCAACAATTTACACCTATCTATTAGTCCTGAATAAATTTTATTTTTTAAAAAAACTTAAAAATAGTCAGTTGACCTCAGAAACAAGGACTTTACCATGCCCAGAGTGTTTCCGTTTGTTTTGCTTTCTTTACTTTTTATTATGAAAAATTTTAAACATATTCAGTAGTGAGGAGACCCTCGTATAATGAATGCCCATCACTCAGCTTCAGCAGTTACAACTCATGACCTCTCTCATTTCATCTTTATCTTCTTACACTTCCTTTCACCTACGTTATTTTGAAGCAAATCCCAGACTTCATGTCATTTCTGGATAAGCTCTCAGAATTAATGCTCTGGTCTGCCCAGTCAGTAATTCCTTCTTTCCTGATCTAAATGATTTGTTTACTGATGGGGCTAAGGAGTCCCGGAATGATGCTCTATTGCCTTTTTCTTTCTAGCTACTTCAGCTCCTGTGCTTAAACATTTTCTTGCCAGAGAGAGCAATTATATTTTATCTTTAGATGGTACTTTAATGCTTTTAGTTCTGCTAGCCTTATTTTAGACTAATAATAGAGGTAAAATTTCTCTTTTGGACAGTTCTACTCTCAAATGTTTATTTCCATTTTGCCTGTTTGCACTTGTCAGACTACATGCCCTAACTTTTTTTTTGGGGGGGGGGCATTCAGGAAACATGTTCACCAAATCAGTATCTCACTTGCAGATCTCTAGGAACATTGTTTTACTTTATTAACTTTTGAGGTAAAATTACCTTTAAAAAAAGTAATGCCTATAAATGACTTTAAAGCTAATGATTTCCTTCTCGTGTGTGTGTGTGTGTGTGTGTGTGTGTGCACGCGCGCGTGCGTGTGCTGTGGTCCCCAACCCCTGGGCCGCAGACTGGTACTGGTCCCTGGCCTGTTAGTAACCGGGCCACACAGCAGGAGGTGAGCAGCGGTAAGCAAGCAAAGCTTCCTCTGTATTTACAGCCGCTCCCCAGCGTTCTTGCCTGAGCTCCGCCTCCTGTCAGATCAGCTGCACTGGATTCTCATAGGAAGGAGAACCCTACTGTAAACTGCACGTGTGAGGGATGTAGGTTGCACTCTCTTTATGAGAATCTAATGCCTGATGATCTGAGGCAGAGCTGCGGCGGTGATGCTAGTGCTGGGGAGTGGCTCCAAATACAGATCATCATTAGCAGAGAGGTTTCACTGCACAATAAACGTAATGCACTTGAATCATCCCGAAACCATCCCCCGACCCCCGTCTGTGGAAAAATTGTCTTCCATGAAACCGGTCCCTGGTGCCAAAAATGTTGGGGACCGCTATGTGTGTGAGAGTGTATGTATATGTATGTGTGTGAGTGTGAGAGTGTGTGTGAGTATATGTGTATGTGTGTGTACATGTCTGTATGTGTGTTATGTGTGTGTGAGTGAGTGTGTTGTGTGTGTGTGTGTGTATGTGAATGTGTGTGTGTGTGTGTGTGTGTGTGTGTGTGTGTGTATGACAAGAATAGAGAGATGGGGGAGTAAAGTCTAGAAGGATTTGATACATCCAGTATGGAGCTGTTTTTAGTCAGAACAGCCAGATAGTGACATAAAAACACAAACAGCCTTATTCCAAAGTTCTAAAACATAACATTCAGACCATTAGATTTGAAAAAGCAGGAGAATTTCAGATAATTTATCTGAATGCTCATCCTTCTTTCCTCCCTCCTCTCTGTTTCTCTCTCCCTTTCTCTTTTAATTCTTGCACACGGCAAACCTCACTGAAAGTCATAAATCTTGATTTGTCCTATTTTCTGCTTCACGAGAATCTTATTTGGTTTTGTTGTTGTTGTTGTTGTTTGTTTGTTTGTTTTGACACAGGGTCTTCCTCTGTTGCCCAGGCTGGAGTGCAGTGGCATCATCATAGCTCACCACAACCTCAAACTCCTGGGCTCAAGCAATTCTCTAGCCTCAGCCTCCCTAGTAGCTGGGAATACAAGCTGGGGCCACACCTGGCTAATTTTTCTATTTTTTGTTGAGACAAGGTCTTGCTCTTGCTCAGGCTGGTCTCAAACTCTTGGCCTCAAGTGATCCTCCTGCCTCGGCCTCCCAGAGTGCTAGGATTACAGGCGTGAGCCACCATACCTGGCCCCCCATTTGGTTTTAAAAACTAGTCACTTGTCACGTCTTGCCTGATCACAAAGTGCATTTTCCAAAGGGACTAACGATTCTGTAACCACAACACTTTGTCTTCTGTCATCATTTTGTTGAGTTCAAGCAGCATTTCTTGAACCATCCCCCTCACCTGAAATACAAGCCCTTCTGTGTAGCTTTGAAATCCAATTCGCAGATAACCTCTCTGTTTTTCATCCTAACAATGTTGTTTAGAAAAAAGTTTTCTCTCTAATATAGCCTGAACATACACTTTCTCTTCCCATTTCTCCCTCACTCACTTTCAAAATACATGTCCGCATAGAAAATTGCAAAAATAAAACCATTTCTGCATAGAAAATTGCAAAATAAATTTTAGTCCAGGAAAAAAAGAGCATACATTTTGTATTTTTGGACTTCAAGATATGTAAAGAAGATTTAACTAATTTACTGGTAGGGAATCCTTATCTGGTAACAGGTGGCTAAACTAGAAAACAGAAAACCTATGCTGGAATGGGAAGTTCACACTCATTCCTCATTGATTATCTGTAGGACAAGAATGCACATCACCCCACACACATCCACACCTACACACGCAGAGAAGTTATGTCAGCTATCGATTGTTCTTGAGCAATAAAGTTGAGAGGTTTGAAGGACATGCAAAAAGAGTTTGTACTCTTTCTTCTGGGTTAATGAAATTGAGGGTTTATTTTATTTAACCTGGGGGCTTCTAGATTTACACTCTAACCTACATACACTCCCGACATTATCCAAATGTCCATAGACATTCAAAACAAAATGAAAATAAAATTGTGTGCTTCTCATCTGGGCTTCAGCTTCATCTGTTGGATCCAGTTTGACTGTTTGTCACCCTAAATGCACATAGTGCCTGTGCCCAAGCTGTGGGGTTATGACTCCACATTCTTTTTTGCCTTTTGCAAGTTTTCTGCAATGAGCTGGTACTGTCTTAGTTTTATCACCACAAAAAGCAAGAGGCATTATTTTTTAAGTTTAAAAAAAATGTTGCTGAAATAGTGATATTGTTCACTTGACAAATACAAATATTCTTGAGTGCTCAGTATGTGTAAAGTATTAAGCTGGCTGGTGTACAAATACAATAAATAAACACAGAACAACAGATGAATGTGGTCAGGCATTCAAAGGAAGAGAAGACTTCAACAATCAAAGGGGGCAGAGTTGGCGAAAGTGCTGGGAAAAGAGGCCTCTTGTTCACAGCTGGTGGGAGAGCCATACTCACCAATGCTTATCCAAAATTTTGCAAACGGTGCCGTCTGTGACCCAGCAATTACACCTTGCGGATTTATTCTCAAGCTTGGTAGAATACTTTGGCAGATACAGAAGGAATAGCAGAAGGTGCACCTCAAAAGGTGTATGGAGGTCAAACTGCTAGACTGAGGTGGGATGGCCGCCTTATTCTTCAGGAAATGATGACTATGTACAACACTGGAGGAAGGTGAAGTTTGCAGGTTTCTCCAGAATCAATTAAAGGCAAAGTCTGGTTAATAGGGTTTCAAAAGATTAAAGGCCTGAAATTTCATTGTGCCTGTGAAAATGGAAATGAGTTTTTCACTTGGTATTTTAAGTTTCTAAAAATAAGACGAGATTGACGGTGCCTTGGTATTTGCTGCTGTGCAGGCAATTACTACAGACACTTAAAGTGTAGAAGGCACTTTACCATTGCTTAGACTGTAAAAAAAGCAATGAGCAACGTCGATGAGAAAGTGAACCCACTCCAGGCCAGGCCCGTGACAGAATTTAGACTGCATAAGTCAGCTATTTTTACCTTGCTTGAGTTTTCCTGTTCACACAGCAGGGGTCAAAGGGTGTGAAAGGGAAGGGCTTGCCAAATGCTTGATTCCTGAGGGTCACCAAGCCTGCTTGGGAAGTGTCACCCTGAAGTCCCCGCTGTTGGCTAATTACTGCAGTGATTAAGATTACCTCCGGAGCCAGCTCATAATGATTATTTGAATGGCCTGTTTCTCATTTGGATTGGCAAGATGGTACAAGAGCTCTGGCGTGAAAGGAGGCTGTTCCTTAAACGTTTTTACAGAATGAAACTGTATTTTGTAGTCAGTTAGGGGGAAGGAGCACTGATATTGTGGGTTAAAGTATAAGCGTGGGACAGTTAACCCTCCTTCACTATTTTTGTATGCGTAGTAAAATATACATAACATAAAGTATGATGTTTTGACCACTTTTTAAATGGTTTTTAAAAAAAATTTATTTTTAATTATTACAGGTACATAATAGTTGTATATTTTTATAGGGTACATCCGATATTTTGATATAGGCATACAGTGTGACATATTGAATATTTTTAAGGGTACAGTTCAGTAGCATTAAGTACATTCACATTACTGTGCAACCATCACTGCCGCCCGTTTCCAGAATTCTTTTCATCTAACAAAACTGAAACTGTACCCATTAAACACTAACTCCCCATTCTGCCCCCCGCCAGCCCTTGGTAACTACTATTCTATATTCTGTTCCATTCTAAAATGGAGGTTTTCTATTTTAACTGCTATGAATTTGACTATTCTAGGTTCTTCATAAAAGTAGAACCATGCAATATTTGTCCTTCTAGGTTTGGCTTATTTCACTAAGCATAATGTCTTCAAGGTTCAGCCTTGTTAGAGCATATATCAGAATTTCATTTCTTTCTCATTTACTTTTGTTTCATAATTTTTAGTTGTCCTTTCAGCCTTATGGAAAAGTTGTAAAAATAATACAAAGAAATCCCAGGTACTCTTCACCATCCAGATTACCCTGATTTGGTTATTGTTTTCCATGTATGTACACACACACACGCACACACACAGGCACACACTTACATAGATACATAATCATTTCCCATATATGTATTTTTATCCTGCATCACTTGAGAGGAAGTTGCAGATATGTTGCCCTTTGTGTCCTACATACTTCATTGTGTGTTTCCTGAGAACAAGGACATCCTCTTACGTAATACAATTATCAAAATTAGGAAATTAACACTGATCTAATGCTATTACCTAATATACTGACCATATTCAGATTTTTCTAGTTGTCAAATAATGTCCTTCATAAGAAAATAAAAATTCCCAGACTAGGATCCAATCTAGGATCACACATTGGATTTAATTAGCATATCTCTTTAGTCTCCTTTAATCTGGAACACTCTGAATTTGTCATTCCTGACATTGGCATTTTTGAAACTGAAGGCCTGTTATTTTATAGCACATCCCTTATTTTGGCTTTATCTGATGTATACTCATAATTAGATTGAGGCTGTGCATTTTCAAGAGGTGTATCACAAAAGTGGTGTTATACCCTTGCCACTGTGTTGTAGTAGGTGGCACATCATTCCAAGTTTGGCTTTGTCCCCTTACTGGTAATGTTAATTTTGATTACTTGGTTGAGGTGGTGTCTGCCAGGCTTCCCCGCCGTAAAGTTATTATTTCTCCTTTTATAACTGGTAAATATTCGAAACAAGGTATTAATAGATGTCCTATTCTTCAAACTTTCACCTGCTAATTTTATGGTATATCATTTTTTCAACATTTATTTGTTAGTATTCCACTATTAGGAAGAGCTTTTCCTTCTCCATTAGTTTGTTTGCTTGTCTATTTATGTCAGTGTGGATTTATGGAGTCCTGTTTTATTCAATGGGCCATAATCCATCACTATTATTATTATTATATTATTATTATTATTTTGAGATGGGGATCTCACTATGCTGCCCAGGCTGGCTTTGATCTCCTGGGTTCAAGGGATCCTCCCACCTCAGCCTCCCTAGTAGCTGGGACTACAGGTACCCAGCTATTATTTATTTTGATGCTCAAATTGTCTTGAATTTGGCTAGTGAGAGCTCTTCAAACTGATTCCCTTATTCTTTTGACTTGCCTCCATCATTTTTTGAGAGTTTTCTTATTTTTTGGCACAAAAAAATGTTTCAGATTTGTTGTATTTTCCCTACTCTAGCCCTGGAATCAGTCACTTCAGATCCTACAGACATATGTATATTTCCTTATTATACAATAGGTAGTAATTCTCAAATTTTTAGTCTCAGGGCCTCTTTACCTTATTAAAAATTGTAAGAAGAGCCAAAGAGCTTTTGTTTATGTGGGCTATGTCTATTACATTTACAGCATTAGAAATTAAAACTGAGAAATTATAAAAATATTTAGTAATTTAATTAATAACAATAACCTCATGACATATAAACATGAATGACATTTCATATGTTTTTGAGTAAAAACTCCATTTCTTTTTTTAAATTTTTTAAAATTTGCCTATAAGAAATGGAAAACTCCATTTCCTCAAGCAAAAATATAGAAAGGATGGCATTTTTTTTACATTTCTGCAAATCTCCTTAATGTCTGGTTTAATAAAGACAGCTGGATTCTAATCTCCTTCTTCAAGTAATCTCTTGAAATACGTTGTTTTGGTAGAAGTATCTAAAGAAAACCTGGTATCAAAGAGATACGTAGTTGGAAAAGGGAAGATATTTTAACAGTCTTTTCAGATAATTGTGTCTGTTCTTCTTTGACACCATACTAAGACTCAATAGTGATAGTTTCTTAAAAGTTAGTTGCAATGTGAATTCTGAACCCACATCAATAAACTTTTTTGTGTGTTGCATTAAAATCCATTGATCTACCTTGTATGTTGATTGTATTTCCTGACCATGCATGATTTTGCAATATTATGCTTTGGTCATTTGGAAAATAATTGTTCACTAAAGCTGTGGTCCCCAACCCCTGGGCCAAGGACTGGTACTTGTCCCTGGCCTGTTGGGAACCACGCCACACACCAGAAGATGAGCAGTGAGTGACCAAGTGAAGCTTCATCAGTATTTACAGCTGCTCCCCATGGCTCGCATCACTGCCTGAGCTCCGCCTCTTGTCAGACCTAGATTCTCATAGGAGCATTAGATTTTCATAGGAGCATTTTATGCTGTAAACTGCATATGTGAGGGATCTAGGTTGAGCGCTCCTTATGATAACTTCCTAGAAGTGTAATCGCTGTGTCAAAAAATAAACGTGTGGTTTTCTTGATATTGTCAGATTCTACTTCACAAGAATTGTACCAATTTGTATTTCCACTAGCAATGAATGGAAATTCCTACTTCTTTCTCTGTAGTCTTAGCAACAAAGTATAATATAGAAGATAGACATGTAAATTAATCCTGCATTAGACTTATAGGTTATACAAACAGCCAACACCTTTTCTGAGAACTTTGTCCCCCATTATCAGTGTAGGAGTTCAATGAATGAAAAGTGGATCCTAGCCAAAACTGGGCCAGATTTCTTATCCTGCAGACTCTGAAATTAGGGCTGAGTTTGCAGTTTGTCTTTGGACACTCAAAGTTCGGGCCTGCTCAGTCGTATTCAGCCGAATACAAACAACAGTAGACATAAGGATATATGTAAAACAAACAAATATTAAAAAACCCACTTAGTTTCTCCTGCTATAATGTCACAACACAGAATGCTGCTGCAAGTAAGCAATCGATTAGCAGCAGGTTCTCCAGCGGACATCAGTTAGGTGTCCTCTAATTCAATTCAGTTCTGACACAATCTCCCTAGAGGTAGAGAACTCAGTCCCACTTCAGATGTCAGTAGGTTGTCACCCATACTTCTGACCAACTGGCTATAAATTGGGGTTCCAATGATCCCCTCCTCAGGTTTGATTAATTTGCTAGAGCTCACAGAACTCAGGGAAACACTTACTTACGCTTACTTGTTTATCACAAAGGAGTTAGACGATCATCCAGATGGAAGAGATGCACAGGAGCTTGGAGCTTCTGTGTCCCCTCAGGCCAAGTCACCCATGCTTAGCAACTTGGAAGCTCTCGAATCCCTGTCCTTTTGGGTTTTCATGGAGGCTTCATTATGTAGGCATGATTGATTACATCATTGGCCATTGGTGAGCAACTCAACTTCAGCTCCTCTCTCCTCCCCAAGAGGCTGTGGGTTGGCTGAGAGTTCTAAGCCCTGCTCATGTGGTTGCTCCCTCAGAGGCACCATCCTGAAGCTACCCAGGAGCCCTCAGCCAAAGATCAATTCATTAGCATACAAAAAGACATTATCACTGGGGAGATTCCAAGGATTTTAGGACTTGTATGCCAGGAAACTGGTGGAAAACCAAATATGTATTTCACAATATCACAGCGGAGAAATCTGGTTTGCAGAAGCAGATATGAGAATGACCTCAGTTACTGATGACTTCTCTATTTCCTGTTCCAGACCCTGCAAGGCTTGGCTGAACTTTCAGCCTTTGGATTATAGTAAAGACTGTTGAAAATTAATATAAGTGGGGAGTCTACTTGGGCCAAGGTTGAGGATTGCAACCAGGAGCATAGATTGAAATTGCCCTGAATATACACTCTGATTATCAGCAGTTACAAGTGGATTTTTAAAGGCACAAAAGGGGGACAGGGAGTAGGCTGACACAAAGTCCTTTGTCAGGAACTCTCACTGGTTTACAGAAATAACATTAATTGGAGATTGCCTATACATTGTTAAGCTATAGGGTGAATGTCAAGTGTGGCATTATTAGGTTAATTTATAGCTACTCGTGGCAATAGCAAACAGTTTCAAGAGATGAATACCTTGCTCAAAGATTGGAGTAGGGCAGAATTGTGGTCTCATTTCAATGCCTCTCTGGGCCTAATAATTTGAAAGGGCTCACATTCCTCAGATGAAAGTTCTTTTCTTTCCTCGAGACTTACTACATGTTATTAGTGTAACTAGCCCCATGAACAAATTTCAATGACCCCTATGTGTTTTTTTACAATCCTCTCCTTTAGCTAACTACTTGACCTTTTGAGTTGTTTCCCAGAAATGCTGGATTTTGTGCAAGACAAAGGAGCTGAGATTCCGAAGGCCCCCGGGCAGACTTCCTGATGCCAAGACTCACCTGCCCTACAACTTGCCCCCAATGCATGGCCCCTTGCTAGTTACACCACGATCTGCCCAAGGCACATGGTCCCTCCTTTAAAAGCTCATGATGGGTTTGAGACATCTTCTCTCACTCTCCCAACAAGACGTTGGTCATATTAAAAAATTCCTTTCTTCCTTGGCAATCCTCATTGTCTCAATAATTGGATCTTTGTGTGATGAGCAACCAGACCCCCTTGCAGTTTTGACATTGGTTGCTGATATTATTATTATTGCTGATTACTTATAAGAAAAGGAATCATAATTAGAGAAATAGTTATAATACAATGATATATGTACTTGATCATAAACATGCATTAATTAGGATACACCTTGAGTTGCTCTAACAAAGACCCAAATAAACATGAAAGAATTTTATTTCCCTCTGTGTCACAGTCTGAACATAAGCACTCCAGGGCCGAAATGGCAGCTGTGTGGCGTTAGGGGCTGTGACTCCAATTTTGTTGCTCTGCCATGGCTGCTGTGTGGTAATATGATACAGCTGCTTCAGCGCTCACTACCTCTCAACCTCTTGGCCACTGGGAAGGGAGAAAGGACCAAGTAGAGGCATGTCTGTTTTTAAAACAGCCCAAAAATATGTATACAGTCATGTGATGTTCAATGACAAGGACATGTTTTAAGGAACATGTTGCTAGGTGACATAACATACTTACTCAAACCTAGATGGTAGAGCCTACTACACAGCTAGGCTCTATGGTATGGCCTATGGCTCCTGGGCTACACCCCTGTAGAGCATGCTACTGTACTGAATACTGTAGGGAACTGTAGCACAATGGTATGTATTCATGCAGCTAAATATATCTAAACATCACTTGAGCCCAGGAGTTCAAGGGTGCAGTGAGCTATGATTGTGCCACTGCATGCCAGCACAGGTGACAGAGCAATACCCTGTCTCTAAAAATAACTAACTAAATACATAGGAAAATATGGTTATGAAAGATTTTTTTAAAAATGGTACACCTGTCTAGGGCAGTTATCATGAACAGAGCTTGCAGGACCGGAAGTTGCTCTAGGTGAGTCAGTGAGTGAGTGGTGAGTGAATGTAAAGGCCGAGGACATTGCCATACACTGCTGTAGACATTATAAACACTGTACAATTAGGCTACGCTAAATTTAGACAAAAATATTTTTCTTTCTTCAGTGATAAATTAACCTTAGCTTTTTGTAACCTTTTTGCTTTATAAACTTTCAAATTTATCTTTACCTTTTTTGACTCTTTAGTAATAATACTTAGCTTAAAACACAAACAGATTGTACAACTGTACAAAAATATTTTCTTTCTTTATATCCTTATTCTATAATCTTTTTTCTATTCTTAAGATTTTTTATTGTTTTTACTTTTTAAACTTTTTTGTTAAAAACTGAGACACAAATACACACAGTAGCCTAGGCCTGCAAGGGATCAGGATCGTCAGTATCACTGTCTTCCACCTCCTCATCTGGAAGGTCTTCAGGGGCAATAGCACACATGGAGTTGTCGTCTCCTGTAATACCAGGGCTTTCTTCTGGGGTAGCTTCTGAAGGACCTGCCTCGGGCTGCTTCACAGTAAATTTTTCTTAATAAGTAGAAAGAGTACACTCCAAAGTCATGATAAAAGAGTGTAGTATAGTAAATACATAAACCAGTAACATATTTATTATCAAGTATTATGTATTATACATGATTATATGTGATATACTTTTACATGATTGGCAGCACAGTAAGTCCGTTTACACCAGCATCACCACAAACATGTGAGTAACATGTTGCACTAGACATTACAATGGCTATCATGTGATTGAATGGAAGTAAATACACCAGAATTAGATTAAGAATTCCTATCAGGTGACAGGAATTTTTCAACTCCATTGCAATCCTATGGGATCACAGTCCTATATGTGGTCTGCCATTGTTTGAAACATTGTTATGAAGTGCATGATTGTATGTGATTCCTTCTGACATCCCATTAACTAGAACTAAGTCACGCTGTTCAAACCCAGCTGCTAAGGAGTCTGAGAAACAGAGCCTTTGGATGAATAGCCTTGTGCTAGAGGAACAGAAGGCCCAGAGAGGCAACTGGCAGTCTCGGCTGCAGTCTACTCCTGATTACACAGAGATCCATGCTTCCCCTTCATCTTCCTATCTACGAAACACACATTTCCCTTTCCAAGTAAATCAATGCAAAGTCCCATTCAGCTGCTGTGTTCAGTTCAGAGTCTATGATCTCAGTGATACGAAGTCCTCTTCATCAGGACTACCTGGGACTCTAACATGCAAGCATCTCTGAAAGGTGAGTTGTCTGTTTTTCCCACCTAGACCCACTAAAAAGATAGCGGTGAATTAGGAATAGGTTGATAAAAACCCTCTCTTAGAAAATAAAAGAAATGGAGGGAAAGAGCAATCCATGGACTGCTGCAATGATGAAATTCCCCTGAGCTTGAATTGCAAAGACTCCCCACCCTGACTGCTGCCAAATACTATGACCCTGATTCTGCCAAGAAATCTCCTTGTTCATCATCCTGTGTGTCTTTTGGCCTTGCTTCTAGAAGTTTCTTCCATCGATTAGCCTCCAGAGCCACATCTGCAGTGGTACTAAAGAGCATGGTCCTGTGTAGGTTCAGTTTTAGGAGCCCCAGAGGTTTCTTTAGGAGTTGAAGAATTACAGATTTTTGAAGGCCAGTCTTGTGGATTCTTAATCTATTTCTGGTATATTTACTTCCATTCAGTTCTTTGGTCAAGTAACCACAGCCATAGATCTTGCCTGGCAAAAGTTCTTAAAGCTGAAAACTTTCTCCATTTACTCACTTGCTGGTGCATGGCACAAACTCCACACTCACAATATTATGATGGAAACTCTGAGCTGTGTAAAACAATAGCCTTGGATTGGAAGGCAACTTTATTATTTTGCCTGCCTCCTGTTGTCTGGTAATGAACACCTAAGAAAGTCTTTACAAAACCTCCTTAGAAGAAATGTATTTCATTCCATTGTGCTTTCCAACTGGATAATTCTTACCTGGATTCATCTGTCTCATAGGACTTGGCTAAAAGCAGCAAAAACTAGTCAATGTATATAAGCATAGACTTTTCACAACATTCCTCCTAGACCTAAGGGCCTCACTGGAATGGGAACTGTCTTCCAAGATGTTGCAGGAAATAATTTGTCTGAAATTAATATAGCTACTGAAATTTTCTTTTGATTAGTGTTAGCTTGGTATATCTTTCTTCATCCTGTTACTTTTAATCTGTGCCTTCATATTTAAAGTGGGTTTCTTGTAGACAACATATAGTTGGGCTTGTTATTTTATTCATCCTGATAGTCTCCATCTTTTAATTGGTATATTTAGACAATTCACATTTGAACTCATTATTGATGTAGTGGAATTAATACTACCATTTTTGTAGTCGTTTTTATTTCATTGCTCTTATTTTTGTTTTTTATTTTCCACTCCTTCCTTTTTTAATTTTAATTGAGCTTTTATATGATTCTATTTTTCTTCTTTCTTAGTATATCAATTACACTTTTGTAAAAATTTTTTTAGTTGTTGCCCTAAAGTTTGCAAAATACATTTACAACTAATATAAGTCCACTTTCAAATAACACTATACCACTTCGTGGGTAATGCAGGTGCTTTATAATACAGTATTTCCAATTTTTTACTCCCATCCCTTAAAACATGCATGTCATACATCTCACTTATCCATAAGCTATCATCACCTACTATATATTATTATTATAATATCCACTATATTATTATTGTTTTGAACAAACTATTTTCTTTTAGATCAGTTAAGAATACAAAAACTAAAATATTTTATTTTACCTTAGTTTCTCAATGCTTTATTTCTTGAGCAGTCTTTCTTTATGTAGATGTAAGTTTCTGACCTATAACATTTTCCATCTTTTAACATTTCTTGCAAGACAGGTCTACTGGAGATAACTCCCTGCAATTTTTGTTTGTCTGGGAAAGTGTTTATTTTTCCTTCACTTTGTTTTTTTTTTTTTTTTTTTTTTTTTGAGACAGAGTCTCACTCTCTTGCCTGGGGCGAGTGCCGTGGCATCAGCCTGGCTCACAGCAACCTCAAACTCCTGGGCTGGAGCGATCCTACTGTCTCAGCCTCCTGAGTAGCTGGGACTACAGGCATGCACCACCATGCCCGGCTAATTTTTTTTTATATATATATTTTTAGCTGTCCAATTAATTTCTTTCTATTTTTTGGTAGAGACGGGGTCTCGCTCTTGCTCAGGGTGGTCTCGAACTCCTGAGCTCAGAACGATCCGCCCGCCTCGGCCTCCCAGAGTGCTAGGATTACAGGCGTGAGCCACCGCACCTGGCATATTTTTCCTTCACTTTGAAAGGATAATTCTACTGGATACAGAATTCTAGGTTGCTGGGTTTTTCTTTCAATGCTTTAAATATTTTATTTCACTTTCTTCTTGGTTGCGTGGTTGCTGCAGAGAAGGCCAATGCAGTTCTTATTCTTGTTCCTTCATAGATAAGGTGCTCCCCCCCCCCCCCGGCTTCTTTTAAGATTTTCTTCTCATCTCTGATTTTATGCAGTTTGAATATGCTATGCCCAGGTGTAGATTTTTTGTTGTTTATCCTGCATGGTATTCTCTGAACTTCCTGGATCTGTGGTTTAATGTCTCTTATTTATTTTTGAAAATTCTTAGCCATTATTACTTAAATAATTTGTTTTTTTTCAACTTTCCTTCAGGTATTCTAATTATATATATATTATACCTTTTGTAATTATCCCACAGTTCTTGGATATTCTGTTCCTTTTTTTATTTTATTAATTATTTTTTTTTTTTTTTTTTTTTTTTTTTTTTTTTTTTTTTTTTTTTTTTTTTTTTTTTTT
>RJWJ010001254.1:98331-141537 GCA_004363605.1 Indri indri | reverse complement strand
AAACTCCTGGGCTCAAGCAATCCTACTGTCTCAGCCTCCCGAGTAGCTGGGACTACAGGCATGTGCCACCATGCCCGGCTAATTTTTTTTCTATATATATTTTTAGCTGTCCAATTAATTTCTTTCTATTTTTGGTAGAGACGGGGTCTCGCTCTTGCTCAGGCTGGTCTCGAACTCCCGAGCTCAGAACGATCCGCCCACCACGGCCTCCCAGAGTGCTAGGATTACAGGCGTGAGCCACCGCGCCCGGCCTCCAGAAATTATTTTAAAAGATATTCTTATTTGGAAGTTCCAAATTGAAAGTAATACGTATCCTCTATAGAGAAAAGCCCCTTGAAAATACACCTCAAAGCATTTCCCCTGATAAATTTCTATCAAACAAAGAACTGGACAGAACAGCCCAAAATAAAATAGAGAAATTAATCTGAGTATATTGGTGGCCACAATGCATTGAAATGAGCTAAAAACTCCATTTAAAAGACAAATGTTAGGAAAAAAGACAATTATTAAATGATGAAATGTTTTTTTCATCCACTTATATGCTATTTATAAGAAAAACATCTCAAATATAAGACTAAGAAATCTTTAAAATAAAAAGATACAAAGCAAAGAAAAACAAACCAAAACAGGGTTAGTATACGGTAATAATAAAATAATCCAAAATAGGCTGGATAAGGCGGCTCACACCAGTGATTGGAGAGGCTGAGGCTGGAAGATCACTCAAGGCCAGGAAGTTTGAGGCTGCAGTGAGCTATGATCATGCCACTTCACTCCAGCCTTTGTGACAGAGTGAGACCCCATCTCTAAAAATAATAATAAAAAAAAAATAAAATAGTTCAAAATAGACATCAATATTAAAAGAATCACTGGAGAGTAAAAGGACCATTACATAATTTAAAAAAAATTAATATACCTGGATGATATAAAACTCTAAATGTTTTATTCCTATTAATACCAACTATAATATATATAAACCCAAATAGAACAAGAAGAAATTGATAAATCTGCTTTCATGGGGGGATATTTTAACCTAATTCTTTCAGCAATTACTAGATCAAGTAGACAAAAATGAATAAGAATATAGATAGATTTAAAAACCACACTAGCAAATTTTATCTGAAAGACCTGTATAAAACGTAGTATTTAACAATTGAATATGAAGATCAACCACCCAATAGACCATAAAGCAAGTCTCAACAAAGGTAAAAATATTTCCAGATGAAAAATGAGTTAAGGAATACATCACAATGGAAATTAGAAAAGACTTAGTACAGAACAATAATAAAAATATTAAATGTGATAGAAAAATTTGAGAAATGCAGCTAAAGTGGTCTTTAGAGGAAAAATTATAGCCTTAAAATGTTAACACTAGAAAAATAGGAAGTTTCAAAATTAATGATCTATATATCTAAATTATGGAGTTAGGGAAAAATGTACAGAATAAACATTAAGAAAATAGAATAAAGAAAATAAGAGAGACAAAAGCAGAAATTAACGAAATAGAAAACAAATGTAGAGTAGAGAAAATCAAGAAAACCTAAGGTTGGTTGTTCAAAAGACTAACAAAATTTATAAAACTCAGACATGACTGACCAGATAATAGTAAAACTGTGCAACATGAGAATGTAAAAGGTATGATTACAATACAAGCTATAAAAATTTAAAGGAGTAAAAGAATAATCTGAACCATGTTCTGCCAATAAATTTGAAAACACTGATGAAAAATATAAATTCCTAGAAAAATAAAGGCAAACTTGAGTCAAGAGAGGGGGGATGAAAAAGAAAATATAAGTAGTCCTTTAACTATTAAAAAATTTAAAGCAGAGGTTCAAACTTCCCTACCAAGAAAATGTAAAGCCATGGTAATTTTGCAGAATAGTTATACTGAATATTCAAGGAACACATAATTTCTACACATAAAATCTGTCATAGAATAGAAGAGGAAAGAACATGCCCCAAGTCATTTTACGAGATTAGTGTAAACTAAAAAACCAATGCTAAACAAGGACTGGATGAAAAGGCAAATTGCAAGCCAATTTCCTATGTGAACATAGATGCAAAAATCTCACACAAAACAAAACAAACTAACAAATGGAATCCTGCCATGCATAAAAAAGAAAATACATCAAGCCCATGGTAGGCTTATCACATAAATGCAAGTGTGGTTCAACATTAGAAATTCCACTAATGCACACTTTATCATATTTAGCGGATTAAAGGAGAAAAACCATAAAATCTTCTCAATAGATGCAGAAGCATTTGATAAGATTCAACTTTTATGCAAGAGAAAAGTTCTTAACAACATAAAAAACATTAGGGAATTTTCTTAAACTAATAATATTTACAAAAATCCTATTACAATCATTACACTTAAAAGTAAACTTTAAAAACATTTCCTTAAAAATCAGGGACCTGAGAAGATGCCAGCTATCAACACTTCTATTCATCATTATAGTTGAGGCTTTCCTCGGCACAGTAAAAAATTAGAAAAGAAGAAAGAAAATTGTTATAATATTCTATTAATAAGAACATAATGATCTACAAGGGTCTACAATATTCCCAGCAAATTACTGAGACAGTATTAGAATTAATAACAGGGTTTACTAAAATGCCAGATATAAAAAGACTGAGCTACATTGCTCTATACCAGTAACAGTTAAAAATTTAAAATTTAAAAAGGATATTGTTTATAATAACAGTACAAAGTATAAGTGATTCAGGAATAAATCTAACAGAATGCATGCATGAACTTTATGGAAAAAAATTTTATATTTATTCAAAGGCATTAATAAAAACCAAAATGTTTTGAGGTCTACGTAGACCCAATTTCATAAAGATGTCAATCCTTCCCAATTTAATCTATAGATTGAATGCAATGCCAGCCAAATTTCTAAGATTTGTTTTGTTTTAGTTTGGTTTTGGTTTTTGTTTTCAAATGCAGGGGTGGGATATAGTGATTCTGAAATTTATATGGAAAAATAAGAACAAAAACAGTCTAAGATGTTCCTAAAGAAGAAGTTGGAGAGATTAGCGTTATCATATATCAAGACTTACTAGAGCTAAATCAATAAAAATATTGTGGTATTGGTGAGAAACAGGCACATAGAGCAATAGATTCAATAGGGAGCCCAGATACAGACCCAAGTGTATATTAATATAACATTTGATATATAAAAGTCTAGCAGTGCAAACCAGTGGGGAAAGCACGGGCAATTCAACCAATTAGGATGAGACGAATGATTGTAGATAAGCAAAAATCCAACCACACAACATATATAATTCTTGGTGGATTAAAGCCCTAAATGTGGAAAGCAAAACAAAAAACTTTTGGAAAAAGTATAAGAGAACATTTTTATGACCTTAGGATAGGACAGGCTTTCTTACACTAGACCCTCAAAAGGGCAGATCACAAAGGTAAAGTTTGATAAATTTACTTGGGAGAAGATACTTGTAATACATATCGATGACAACAGAATAGAATATTCAAAATATAAAAAGAATAAATCAATAAAAAAGATAACTTAATATTAGTCAAGAGTTGACTTTCATTTCATATAAGAGAAAACATTCATAGCCTTTAAAATACATATAAGATATTCAACGTCATCAGTTATCAGGTAAATAAAATTAAAGCCATCATATAATACCATTTCATATATAGCCAATTTTAAATGATATACAAGTCTGACAATATTAAATATCCTCAGAGGCTCAGGGAATAAGAACTTGTATATACTATGGGTAGGTGTATAAATTGATACAATCACTTTTAAAAACAATTTGATATTATCTTGAAAAGCAATTTAACTCCTAGGTGTGGTTCTCAAAATGTAGTCTGAGAATGTTTTCAGGAGGTCTGAGAGCTCTTCTCATTTCCAAAACAATTTGTGTGAGACCAGATGTTTTTCAAATACTTCAACCAAAACAACAAACTGAACAGACAGAATGCAGAGCAGATATGAGAATACAGTTGTTGCCCTTTAAGACATCAAAAGGATTTATAAAAATTTAAAATAATGTCACTCTTTTCATTAACTTATTTTCTTTTTGAAAAAAATAGTCACTTTTTTTGTTAAAATGTTATTGGTTTTAACAGGTGTCTTAGCTCAGGCTGCTATAACAAACATACCATAGCTTAAACAACTGAAATTTGTTTCTCACAGTTCTGGAGGCTGGTAAGTCCAAGATCAAGGTGTTGGCACATCTGGTTCCTGGGCCCCTCTTCCTGGTTTGCGGAAGGACACCTTCGTGCTGTACCTTCGCATGGTGGAGAAAAAGAGATCCTTCTTTCTCTCTCCCTCTCTCTCTCATGAGGGCACTAATCCCATTCATTAGGGCTCCTCCGTCGTGACCTAAGTACTTCCCAAAGGCCCCACCTCCAAGTATCATCACATTGGGGATTAGTGATTCAACATAAGAATTTTGGGTGGGACACAAATATTCAGTCCACAGCAACATGTAATGGGATTATGATTATTTTTAAATAAACTAATAAACATTCAAACATTTCTAAGTTTTAATTTCTAACACTATAAGAATTTGCAGATACAGTCTATGTAAACAAAAACTCTTAGTTGTTCTCAACAATCCTCAAGAGTGAAAAAAGTTAGTGAGACCAGGTGGTTTCAGAATCGCTGAACTAAAAACTTTTATAAGTACACCAGAATGACCATAGCCAATTGTTTGCAGTAGAAAGCAAAGCAAAAACAAACAAAGAAAAACACCAGACAGACCCCCTAATATCCACTGACAAATAAACTAAAATTTACGGTGTATCTACCCAGTGTAATACTACATATAATGAAATGTATACTATATACTGTACATTCTACACATATATACTACATACAGTAAAAATACATGAACTTTATCTATAGACATTAACATGGATGGGCTTCAGAAACATAATGTTAGATGAGAAAAGGAAACCATATCCGTAGAATGAATTCCTAGATCAAAACAATACAATACAATTCGCATACAGTATGTTGTTTAGGGAGACATGTATGTGTGTCCAACCTATGAAGAAATATAGGGAGATACAAAATATAAAATGCAGGATAATGATTATTTCTAGGGAAACAGGAGGTGTGCAGAGGAGCTTATAAAATGTGCTCTATTCTTTAAGCTGTGTGTAGTTTTCGTGGGTCTCTGTTTTTTATTTTTAAGGGTTTTTTATGGTTAGAACACTTAAAATCTACTCTTTTAGCAACTTTCAAGTTTACGATACATTATAATTAACTATTTTAAACTTTTAAACCTTACCACATATTCCAAATATTATTCTTATGTATGTAATATTTAATTAAGAACCTTTTAACTTAAAGAAAAAGGAATTTGAATATAGGGGAAAGGAAAAGAAAGGGAGGAAAAAAAAAAAAAAGGAGGTGGAAGGCCCAAGCAAAGAAAGACATATTTCCTGATCTTTAACGGAGGCTAAATAAATCTATTAAGTGCACCTCATCCAATCTTAACCAGCTTTTCTGTGCTGAAGGAAGATAACCTTTTGGGGAAAGATATCACCTGCTCAGTTCTATACTTCATAAAATGCTGTTAAAATGCCTATTTTAAAACTCTTGCAGATAAAGAGACACATTAGTGATGAAAGCAATGCCGAGCCGATTTCTCTCTAGAATTGGCCCAACGCCATATACAATTTACAGAGCTGTAGGTTAGCAGGATCAGAAGAAATGGTTTCAACAAAGGTTCTGGGTTTTCATTTGTAACCTTGGAGCCTCTTTCTCAGGACAACCTCATGCTTCCTGCTCTCTCACTCAAGTCCTTCGGTGAGGCAAGCACAGCAGCAGCCTTTTGCACTGAGCCCCATACCCTGGCTGCCCTCCTCCAAAGTGACCATGCCCTCTAAAGGGGAGTGCAGGACAGAGACAGGTGCACAGCCTGGTTGTGGGACCTTTTATTATTTCCTAATTGGAACAAGTGAGTTTTTTAATTTTTTTTTTGCTGCTCCTTATATGGCTGCTTTGTACTTTCATGATTATATAATTAGCAACTTTGGCACCTATTTTGCCACTTTTAAATTATGTCACTAAATATAATTTGAAAAACAAATAAATACACCTAGGAAAATTGGAAAATAAGGGAAAAAAGTTTTCTTTTAAAAGTTAGACTTATGCTTGTGCCAGCAACTATTCCTAACATCAGTAACTCCAAGGACTAGCAGTGCTTCAGACATGCACTTCCTGTTACAATGTCATCATTTTGTATATTAGGAATAAAAGATTTAGTGAAATGCTAGGCCCCTTTAGAGTCTGTGAAGTATCAGCAGAGTGTCAGCTCACTCTCTAATCTGCTTTTCCAAATACTTGACATACCTGCAGCAGAGTGATTTATTGAAAACTTAATGTGGCAGAATAACCACACTCAAAATTAACTGTGTCTTATGGGTTTATTATGAAATGTTGGGAATCTTTTTTCCAACCCTTTTAAAAGAGGGCATCCAAGGCTTTTGTTTTCGAGGTTTTTAGCCTGCCTTTCCTCAGGGAGAGTTGAGAGATTTTTGCTTTGTAAAATCTAGACTCTTTAAGGGTCTGTTTGAAAGGAGAAGGAAGAGGCAAGACATAGCCCAAACACAGAGATTCCTCCATGCTCAAAGTATGGAGATGTGCTAAGGAGAAGTGGTGGGATCTCTGATGGTCATGGTGCATGGATAACTGAAAATGGGACAGGAATACCAAGTACAGAGGTGATATGGTTTGGATGTTTGGCACCTCCAAATCTCATGTTGACATTTGATCCCCAGTGTTGAAGGTGGGGCCTGGTGGGAGGTGTCTGGGTCATGAGGATGGATCCCTCATGAATGGCTTGGTGCCCTCCCCGATAATGAGTGAGTTCTCGCTTTATTAGTTCACGTGAGACCTTGTTGTTTAAAGGAGCCTGGCACCACCTCCTCCCTCTCTTTGCTCTTTCTCTCGCCATGTGACACACTTGCTTCCCCTTCACCTTCCACTTTCATAGAAGCTCTCTGAACCCCTCACCAAAAGCAGATTCCGGTGCCACTCTTATTGCACAGTTGTAGAACTGTGAACCAAATAAACCTCTTCTCTTTATAAACTACCCAGCTACGGGCATTTCTTTATAGCAGCACACAATGAACTGAGACAAGGGACCATGGAAGTCATGAAGTCTCTAGTGGCAGGGTGTGAGAGAAGGAGAGGAGGATGCTATGGGCAAAGAACTTGCTCGCCTTGGACCGGCATGGATTTCACGCAGCTCTGCAGTGATCAGGATAGACTGAAAGCAAGAACACAGTTTCTTGATTTCTTGGATTATGTAAGCTTCAGGACTGTTACCCAATTCAAAGACCCAAAAGGACCCCAGAAAATTAACTGAGGTTGGATTCCCCATCAACTCTATTGATCAGGTAAGACAGTAGGAAAGAGGGCCAAGAGTAAGATTTAATCTGATTTTTAAAATTACATTTCACAGAGTGCATATACCTTACAGAGTCCAAGTGGGCTGGGAGTCAGGTGGGTTGAGCTCCTTCCTTGTGGTAAAAGACAGGACATTGGAGCTGAATGGTTAAGATTCTGGTCTTGGTGACAGACACCCTGGTCCTGGTTCTGTCCCTTATCTTCTCAATCTCTATAAACCAAAATCTCAATAAATCAAAATTTCTTCACCTATATAAAGGAGAGTCTACCAATACAGGTTTATACCAAGAGGGTTATTAGGAAGCTTCCATGTAATAGCTAGATAAAATGTCCATCTTAGTGCTTCGTATATGTGAGTGAATGCTCAATAAATATTACCTGCCATTTTTATCACAATGCTCATTATTCTGAAGCTCAGTTTTCCTTACCTATTTAAGGAGGACTGTATGAATGTCCACCTGCTGGGCTGCTAGAAAGGCTTATACATTTGAAGAATCAAGTTGTAGTAAAAGGAAACATGTAAAAGAAAGCTCCCCAAAGCAATTTCAATGGCTACCATTTACTAAGAATCTAAAGTGAACAAGTGTAAGTGGTATACATTAATCTCTTTCACTCATATGATCATCCCAAACCCTTCAAGCAACCCTGAAAGGTAGATTATACAGATTAGGAAACTGAAGGCTCACAAAAGTTAAGTATGCTCATGTCCATAGTAAGTAAATGATTAAACCTGGTTTGAAACATGGTTGCTTTGTGCTCTCGTAATTTTAGAAGAATTATAATCTTAAATCCTTCCTTTCTGATTGTAATATTTCAATATTAATAGCTACTAAGTAACTTCTAAATGCCTGGTTTTAGACTGGAAATTTTACTTATACTTTATCATTTGTATCTCAGGATAACCCAGTGTGATAGATACTGTATCAAAACAATTTACTCAGAGAAATAGACACAGTATAACACAAGAGCTGTACCTAAAATTGAGATCTTCTTGAATTCAAAGACTTTGCTCCCTCCCCCCACTATAATTCGCTATCACATATGACCCAGGTAAGTATCTAAGAAAAATTAAGATACATATTCACCAAAGCTTGCATATCACTCATATTCTTAGCAGTATTACTCACAATCACCCAAAATTGGAAATAACCTAAATGTCCATTAACTGGTGAATGAATTGACAAAATGTGGTATATCTATGCTATGGAATACTGGTCAGTAGTGAAAAGGAACAAAGTACTGAAACTGTCCCTGTCCCCTCTGGCAGGGACAAACCTCAAAATCATTATGCTAAGTGAAAGAAGCCAACACAAGAGACCACATATTATATGATTCCATTTATATCAAATGTCTAGAAAAGGCAAATATATAAAGATAGAAAATACCTCATGGTTGCCTAGAATAGATAGGCAGTGGGAAAGATTAACAGTAAGTAGACATGAGGGATCTTACTGGGATAAGGAAAAGGTTCTGATACTGATTCATGGTGATGACTATATAACTTGGTTAATTTAACAAAAATCTTTGTATTATACACTTGAAATAAACTACATCATCATTAAAACATGCTTCCCTAAATTTTTTAAAGCATTGCAAGCATTGTGGAAAAAATACAATATTTAATGGTGCTTAAAATACTTTGCATTTTAGTTCATTGTGTGTTTTTTCTTGTTTTTGTACCCTATTATGGTTTTAAATATAGTGAAATATTATTTTAATGACTTGTGAGTCATTTCAAAAAATTCTCTGGGAAGTTATATGTGTTTCTATTATAATAAATGATCGTTAAATAACCATTGTCTTATTATTAAAAATAATTTTATTAATAATATGTGCTGTAGCAATTCTAGGATACTTCTATTCATTGCCACTTACAGAGAATATCATTTCCAAAGGGGATAATATTCTAAAAATATGGGTCTAAAGAAGATATTGAAGGTCCCTGCCTTATCTCTAGCCATTTTCTGCCCCTAATGTCAGTTGCTGATAACTTTCAAAGGGATCATTTACACGGAAGGTGCAAACTACAACTTTCTGTCCCCCTACACCTGCGCCTTCTGCTAGAGTTCCTTCTTAGTATCTTGATCCATATTTTATTAATGAGAAGAGGCATGAGGGCAGAGGGGAAACAACAATAGAGCGAAGAACAAATAGATATTAGAAAATAAAAGTGTGTGTGTTTGGAAGTTTCTTTCAAGCTTAATATTGCCTTTGGCGTTGAAAAAAAATCTATCGACAGATCTTGAGCTAATTTGCTTCACTGGATAGTAATACTAAGGCACTCCGCAGGAATTCTGTGAAATCTGCCAGTGATAGCTGAGGATAACTCTTCAAGGTAGATAATCAGGTTTTGTCAGGAAGAGAAGAGAGCCCATGGCAGCTGTGTGGAAGAGGAGAGGAGAGAACAATATTGCATATAATTTAGGTTGCATTTTCCTTTATTTTCTCAGGATCTGAGATATCCTTTCCAGAAGGTAGATTAAAACCTTTTTTAAAAAAATAGTCACCAGTTGGGGGATAGGACTAAGGCTGATCACTCAGCCTATATGCACCAATATGGTACACCATCTGAAGTCCATTCTGATTTGTCAGGTGTCTGTACTAACTGGGAAGAACTGCCACTATTGCTAAATGTTTCAAACATCACCTCCGAATATGACCATCCCAGAGACTTCTAGTGCTGGAGCTTCATTAGGAAAGGCAGTGTGGCCTTCTTCTTTGCTCTATCTCGAATGCTTAGTACTCATAATATATGCTCCACAAATCTGAATGAACAATCAAATGAATCACCCAAGGAGTCTGAATGCTCCATGAGAAAGTGGATATTCAACTCAGTTTTGGTTATAGAGATGCCTTGTCTTTGAGCCCTCCTCTATTATTATGCCATAAGAAGTCATGACACTACTATGTTACCTTATAGGGACAGAAATTTAACTGATGTCTCTGAAGCCAAAAACTCAGGATGAGACTTTATAATGCCAGAAAGTGTTAGTGTGCTGTGGACACTCTGTGGTCAGTCTGCTCAGTTTGAAAGCCTGATGCTCCCACTTTCTTTTGCCCGAAATCTGTTACTCATTCACTGATCAATTGGAGTTAAAATTCTGGGAATGAGAGAACAAAATTTGAATTACTTTTGAACAAAATATCCCAGTTACAGTGCAAATTATTTATCTACAGTAGATGTAAAAAGAGCAAAAATAATCCCATTCCAACAGCTGATTAGAATAAAGTCATATTTCCTTTGATTTTTTTCAGGAAGTTTTCTCCTTTCTTTCTGTTACAGAAATAATAGTGAAAATAGGCATACCAAGGACAAGAGTAGATCTGTGTGTCTTTGGTAGGGGTGTATGTGTGTGAGTGAGTGTGTGTGTGTGTCGGGGTGGGGGGTGTGTTTGGGAGAAGTGAGAAACTGCCAAACTTAGAAGGATTTTAAATATTAGTCCAGAAAGAAGCCTAAATTAAATTCTACATTAACTAAGACATTACATCTGTAGGACCAACTGGGTAAAATTAAAGCTAGAACTCAATAGATATTAAATAACAATAATAAAATAATTAGAGGCTTTAGATTTTAATGAGGGGTCATTATATGCTTCTTCTATCAATATAATGGGCTATAAAGATGAGCTCTTGCTCAGTAATAGTTATTAAAGATGACTTTTTTTTTCTAAAAATACAATGTCTGAAGATGTTCTTTTGAGACTCTAATTTGGTTGATGACATTCTGACACCTTGGTTGGTATCTCAGGTCTCCATCTCAGGGAAATTCTTCATTTGTGTTCTAAAACCTGACCCTGATCTGGCCTTACCATGTCACATCTTGAAGACTTGTTTCCTTATCACTTTTCTATAAGGCTCAAAAAAAAAAAAAAAAAAAATTACCTGGACGAATGCCACTTTTTTGTCTTGACATTTAACATGTGGTAAGTAGGCAAAAAGATTTTGGTTGGTGGACAGCAGGGAAATACAAGTAAAAGTTTAAATTGCAAACTTGCATTCTAGGTCAAAGACCCATGCATTCTGTGTTGGTTGAAACACACCGGAGAAGCACATGAATAGACTAAAGTGCTTTAGAGAGGGTGAGAACAATGGTAAGGGGGTTGGCAAACATATGATAGGAAAAATAAAATTCAAGCCTGGATCACGAACTCAAAAGCTATCGGAGCCAAATGAGTAATGAAGGTGAGCAAAGCAGGCCAGAAAGGAAGAACTGTTTTCACCTCCTTAAAGATTACTCTCTCTCCTATTTTTTTTCTTGAAAATGCAGATTTCTCAGTCCTTCTTTCTTATCCCTCCTTTAATAGAGAAATGGGGACACAAAATATTAAGTTTCATCTTAAGAAAAATGAAAGCGTAACCAGGAGCATGAGTCTTATGAGAGAGCCCAGAGGAGAGGAGACGGCCCATCTAACAGAGCAGGGGCTACTCGGCTAATTGCTGCTACATAGCGAAATGGGCAAAGTGCTTCTCGAGAGTATCAATATTATAAGAAGAATCATTATTTTATGTAAAAATCTCCCAACTTTCAAATATTAGTCATATTTTAATCAAAAAGAAAAACATCCCTGTGAAGGTCAATATTGCGCACATTGTGAATCACTTCTGCAGGGAGAATCTGGTCATAGGCATCAATAATATCTCTGGAAAATTGCTGTAAAAGAAAAAATTCAGAGCCAGAGGCATGGAAGACAAAACTAACAAAATAGAGTAGACTTGCTCTGGATCACTCTGGATGGGAGAAGTAGCCCAATGGGTAAAAATTACCAAAACGAATATTTCAGTGCCTCAGTCTACAAAATCAAACTTCTGTGAGTCACATGGATTGTCTTACAGAATGACAAGCACCCCATGACCAGCCTCAAGCTGATCAGTATTCAGAGATCTTGCTCAAGAAACTTTTTATTGGCTCCGCTCCGAGAGTTCTAAAATCCTTTCTCACCAGGAAACTCAGTGACTTTAGCCTTGACTCTGAACAGTTAAACAAGGGAAACAACATAGCATAAACTAAGTTTAGTTCCTTAATATTTAAAATTTTATTTACTCAATGTTGACTCATGTTGGGTAATAATTATACCTCTATGGGCTCTGGAGTAAGACTGCCTGAATTTGAATTGTGGCCTTATCATTATTAACTTTGTAACCTTGAACAAGCTACTTAAGTTCTATGAGACTAAATTCCCCAATCTGCAAAAAGGGTTTTGTAACAGTATCTCTTTCACAGTGTTATTGGCTAGATTACATTAAATAATACATATAAAATGATTAAAATACTGCCCATAACATAGTGCTTGATTGATAGACAGTAGTGAGTAGTGATAGAAGTAAGGTAGCAGCAAGAGTAATAGCAGTGGTAGGCCTGTGACACTTTGGGAGGTGATAGAAATACGTTATAAATTTAAACACTGTAACGTGAATCAACATATTAAAATGTAAGCTGTCACAGCAGAGATCATATTGGTTTTATTCATCATTGTATTCCCAGTGCTAACTCTGGAATTGTTGGTTGTTGGAATCACAGTTTTTTTAAAAAGGGAGATTCTACAGAGACCCTTTATAAGCCTAAATTTGGTTGGGAGAACATAGAGAATAATCACGGTGTGCTTGGGTTTTGAAACATGTAAACAAGTTATGTTCACCTGATTTAAACAGCAGTTTAGCAGGTTCTTCACATTCCTGATAAATGTATCTCAAAACTTTGAAAATTCTTATTTTTGTGGACATCAATAAAACATTGTTTTGTGAAGTCTAGTTGAAAAATATGAGACCCCTTCAGACCTTGAATGAGAGTGATTCAGCTGAGCCCAGTCACTAACTAATAAGTGGGATTCAAGAGTACATCTTTACAAAATAACAAATCACAAGGATGATACTAAAATTTGTAAAGCCCAGTAAGTGCCACCAACTAGTAGACACTCAGCCAATCAGAATCGATGTCAACTATGAACAATCAGTAGAGATAAACTTATGGGTATCAGCTGAATATTGGCCCTCTAAAATCGAATGCCTGGCGCTTTGGGTAATTCACTCATAAATAGCTATAATCTTACAGTGTTAGGTCCTCAAATGTCAAAGCTCTCCTGTTCAATCAGATATACTTATGTGATTATCCTGTTCTATGGTAACACTTTAAATACAATACTCCATGCACACACTACCACTATTATATTTTTATCTGAGCAGGCTGAACTGATGCCCTCACCAAACAGCTGTTCCAAGATCTGAAAATGTAGACTCTGTTTTGCTTGGGGCATGCTTACAATTCTACCCTGGGGTTCTCTGTGTCCAGTCCAAGAGACACTAGTTTAAAAGAGCAGAGCCTTCTATTTTCCCTCAGCAGGTCCAGAGTGTACCGTACCTCTTTTAAGCACTTTGTTAGGTCTTAAATCAACACTCTAATTACAGACAAGAAGAAAGAACATTAGAAACCAATGCCAAGACAGAATGGAGAAAGCTGCTTCTTCTCATGAGCAAAGAGAGTTGCAGAAACTACTCAGATCTCTTGCCCTCACTGATGCTGAGGCACATTAGGCAGATGAGAGTGCCATCCTTTCTTCTCCCCCCCTTAACATCTGGGTCATCACTAATATTTTTTTAATTTTGGAAAGTCAACAGGATGTCGATAGGCAACATATAGAGAAAGAGATTGGTGGTGTCAGGAGATCTAAACTGTGCAATTCTTACTGCCAACAGATGATTTATTTGGGGCCATTCGTATTAATTGAGATGTCAACATATGCTGTCTGTTTACCAAAACCTTCACTGATTAGGCTCAAGATCTATGCTACAGGCAGGAATGGACACCAGAATTAAAAGATATTTAATATTCTCTTCTTGCATCTATCTCATTTGAAAATAAATTTGACTTTTGGATAACTGAATCATTGTTAACCAGAGTTTGGCAAAAGTTGGTCCTCAGACCACCTACAAAGAATCCACTGATGGGCTTATTAAAAATATAGATTCACAATCTTTAACCAAGACCTACAGATCAATTTTTGTCTTATCAATTTTTGTATCCCTAATTATCAGCATGTTACCTAGCCTAATCATAAAGGCTCAATAAGCTTGTTGAATAACATGACTTATTAATTAATGAGATACTGGAATAGATGAGTTGGATGGGATTAAATTAACCAGGGCTTTGCTTTCATCTTCGTTCTCACTGATCTTCAGTTGGCAGAACTAAAATAGTTGCAAAAATACAAGTCAAAACATTTTCCATGGTTTCCATTAGGCTTCCAAATTTCCATCAAGTCAGTAATCTTTAAGAGATGAAGTTAGTCTTGGAGCAGTTCTATGTTGGCTAAAACACAAAAGAATCAAAATGGTCCAGAGTTAAAGCCTAAACCTCAGACAAATAAGAAAATATTCAACACCTGGTGAAGAGCAGGGAGAAGCAAGTCCATGGAGGAAATGCAGAAACAGAAGTGTAAGATGAAGTGGAGAGCAACTGAGAAGTGCATTTGTCACCGGTGTGCACACCGGTATCATTTATAACAGGCTGGGGCAGACCTGACTGGAGAAGGAAAGATGGCTCCCTACATGACAGGGTTTGGGTGTCAAAACCCCTCATAAACTCTAAAGCATTTTTTTTTTACCAGCTTTTCTTGCTCAAGCATGAAGAATCAGGATATTATTAAAATACTTAACCAAGTGATTCCCATCCTAGGTCCCACAAAGCCGGAGCTTAACTCAATTTAACATGATATACTGGGTTAAATCAAGTTTTTGCTGCATGCGATCTCAGAAACTTCACTACTCCAAGGGGCAAGTTAACATACCTCTGAGAGTCATCAAGTGTCATTTTTTTGTGCGTGGAGACAGAAGTTGGTCTGCGCAATTCAGAAGTAGCAAGGAATAGGTCGAGAAGGTTGATAAGGGAGCAGAGGGAGGGGGCATCCGACACCCTAAAACACAAGGTAGCTAACAGCTGCTTTCACAAATGTTAGTGATTTCATAGTTTCATTGTGTCTTCATACAGATCACTTCTTACAAATGACATTGCTGACACCCCTGGGAAGCAGAATCCAATACTGGACCAAGCCCTCATTCTGTGTATCTTAATTTGCTCAAACCAGCACCTGTTTGTCTTTTCAAAAGAACAAAAAAAAAAAAAAAAGGAGACTTCCTGGCTCTTGGACTGAAGTGTGTTGAGTGTCGACAACAAATCGCAGTAGACAACTGTAGCCAATGAAGAAACTGACCCTGTGTCATCTGGAAAAAGATTATTTAATGATAGGTCTCTTTTAATATGGGGTGGCCTGTGCTGTTTTTTCTCTTCCCATATTTTCTTTCTCTTGCAGAGCTCCATGGTTTAACTCCTCCAGGTCATTATATACATGAAGAGAGCCAAAGAAATTTGACGTTTTCTGTGGGTGATAACATATTTGAAGGGATTGGAACACACCCTTGGTGGGTGCTCTCCCCCACATATATACTGAGCAACGTGCCAAATACAAAAAGGCCCAAGGGAGGGTCATGTGCAGGAGCACTGACTTAAAAGCTTTTTAATTTTTCAGAAAAGAAAAGCCAAAATTTATCTGTTTTAGCTCTGTGTCCCATCTGATCAAAGTCCAAGAACACGCGCTGGATCATAAAACAAGTAAAACGCCATAGAACTGGAGGATGGAAGGAGCGGAGAAACACTATCGGGAAACACATGTGCACTGATGTGACTACAAAACCGTCTTGCCGTCCCCGTCTCCAGTCCCTTCCCTCCATTCACTGGGGGGTTGTCCCTCTGCTCCTGAAGTTGTCCACACAGCATGAGAGCAGTTTTTCACCCTCCTTGGCATTGTCCAGACTTCCCTTGGCCTGGCCTGGCCTGGCTTCATCAAACCAGCTATGCTCTGCTTCTCTTAGTACTGTTGCTTTGTGTTATATACATCTTCTGTGTAAGGAAAGGTTTTTCTAGATGGTTCCAAACTAGGTTTGAAGGAGAAAAAGTAGGATCTTACTTATTTAAATAAATGTTATCATCCACCATCTTTTACAGACTATTCTCTTAGTACAGCTCTTAACAATTCGCTCCTTGCCCAAAGTCTTTTTTCTTTTAAAGCTTTTATTGGGATGACCTATTTTGACTGCAATACATATAGTAAGTGTACTATGAAAGACCTCACTCCTTGTGCACTGCTTGAAGTCATTAGAAAGTTTAGAATTGAACTTTTGTGGATTTTTCCCTTCAAACTCTTGCTAAGTCAGGCTAGCACCCTGATATGAGAAAACAGCGTGCATTTTTTTAAAAAATTGAAGCTTTCTGCAGCAAATCTTTATTGAACCAGGAATTGTACAAGCAACTGGAAGGAACATTTATTGAGCATCTACTTACTGTATGTCAGACACTTTTATGTACCTCATCATCTTATCCTTATTGAAACCTTAGGGACACGTTATCCCTACTTTATGGACAAGAACACTGAGGCTCAGAGTTAAGATTCAGACACAGGTCTGTGTCATTCATGCTGCCACAATATGGGCACTTGGTAAGGGGTGTATTTATTATGCAGAGTCTCTCTGATGCTACAGCTTGTGCTCTTAACCCCTGCACTCAAATGACTACTTATTTAAGCTCCCTTAGTGGATTTCCATCCCCCACACAATGAAATCCCTTCTTGGCTTAGCCTCTGCCTACTTCTCAAGTTTCATTGTGTACCATTCACCCAGTGTAGACCCCATGCCCAACTGTGTGTAGTTTGCTCAACAGGAAACTCCACTTCATAGCTCCACGATTTTTTTTCCATACCTCCCCCATTCCCCCCGGAGAATTCTTCAACAGTTTGCTAATGTACTGCTTACCTTGCCAATGTTTACGTTGAACTTTTTACCACCTGGAAGTTTGATAATTTCTTTATTGTGCATCTGTATTCACGTATGTGCTTACATCATTCATGAGATTATGACTCTTCTAGGTTGTCTTCCTAATAATAGCATCCTTAGGCCTAGCACAATGCCTGATACATGGCAGGTCCTCAATAAAACTGTTGACTAAATATATGCTTCTACAGCATAGAGCCCAAAGCACTGACTTCCATCAACCTTTAAAGTTCAAGGTTACATCATGCTTCATACTGTTGATTATTTACTTAGATTTCTCATTCTTCCCAACCCTGCTTTCCTATTTTGTCAATTCTAGCTTTATTGTAAGCCAGTAACCCCAGTTAACACTAACCTCGTTATTTTTGTTTCCGTGGCCTAAGTGACATGTTTTTGTCATGCCCTGGGATCCCTTTGCAGCTTCCCTGACGTTGCCATTTTAGTTCTTCATCCTTACTTTCACTGTACATGGGAATTCCCAACACTGGTGTGGCAACAATTTAAATTCCCTTCCTAACTCCCCAGTTCTAACAATGCCAGCAAAAACCAATCCAACAGAAAGAAAAAAAAAGTTGTTCATACAGATGATTTACAGCAAGAGATATAAGAAAAGCTGTTCCCAGCTGGAAACAAGCATTCCCAGATTTGGGCCCCTCACCTTGTGGCCCCAGGTGAACAGGAACTCTTAGTGAGCAATCAGGCTGTGCAGTCCGGCAAGTCAGGTAGAGCATCACTGCCCATCTCATCTCCTTCCTGGCAGATAAAATATTCTTTTGCTTCTAATTAAAAAGATTAATAGAGGAATAGGACACATCAGACTCACATCAATCATTGCCCATGTGGTTCTTATTACTGTAATTAAAAGTTATCTTTCCCAAATTTCAGGATAACAGTGCCATGATCTGCAATTGAAAACACATTGTAAGTTTTACATTTGCCAACTTCATTTGTTTTTCCTCTTTATAAGAGTGGCAAAGCAATATTCTTATGGCTGATAGGTTTAGAAGTGTCCTTAATAGCAGTCTATCAGCAAAAATGCACTGCTTTATTTCTTGAAACAGCCTGAAAGAAGGTGCATTTCCCTTTTGTATTCAAAACGTATGATTGCTTATTTTTATAATTCCTACACTTGTCTTTTCTTTTTGTTCAGCTGTCAGTGCCCTTTTAAATTCTGATACGAAAGGCATTTTTAATGACAAGTTAAAATTTACTAAAGGCTCCACTATCATGCTTGGGCTAGAACAAGACAACTTAATACTTGAAGAATTTCTATCTCCCAGAATGCATCGGCTTCCCCCAAATGACACAAAAGCACCCACATACCCTGGCCTCTGGATTCACCTGGAAATGTGTGTGATTCTGGGGACACTGAATCCTTTTATACAATCTGAAGGAGTGGAGTCAACCCTGGGTCAATTTCTGGGGGATTAGCAATTCAATTTCACTGCAATCAAATTTTATTAAGAACTGACAGGTCAACCACGGCACAATGGGCTTACGAGTTTATTAGGTTGTAGCCAGGGTGGAAATGGCTGGAGACACAGAAGACTGTTCAGCAAAATTCATAGCTCACATTCCCTTTCTGGGTATGAGGTCTCCAGGCAAGAATGATTCTCCTAGGAGGCCAGTTGATTCTTAAGGTTGATGGTTTTTTCTATGCAAGTTTGTATCCATCGTCCTTCTTTGAAACTATGATTCTTACTGGCATTTTTCTCTCCACTCTTTCCACTTCCTGGTTGCTGGTTGAAATGCATGAGTTTTGCTTTTGAGGCTCTCAGCCTTCCGACCCAAGGCTCTATCTTCTCTCTGTTTCTCTTATCTGTGTCAAAGCAGGGGGCTTGTAACATTCTTTACACATCTCGCATCTGCACAGTTCAAAGCAGGAGCCTGCAGCCTCAGTGTTTTTTCTTATCTATCAAGGCTTTCCTGTGCAAACAAGGGCCTCAGCAGCTTCATCTACATGGCTCCTTCACTGCCCAGCTTAACACACGTGAGTCAGGGGTGACCACCTCTATAATTCTAGTTTCTCCTATGAAAAGGTGCATATAACTCCAATTTGCAGGCAATCCACGACTTAAAAACTTCATGTTTTTAGCTTATCAACATCTAGTCCCCCCAGGGTCCACTGCATAGGACCAAAGTCCTTATCCACAAGCACAGAATGGCCTATTCCAATATGACATACGAATCTGTGAAGAGGCACATTCCCAGATTGAGGTGCTTCCTTTCCTAAAATCTTGTGGCACGTGTTATTTCAATCATTTACATGGCATTAAGTGCAGTGCTCTTTGTAACTTACCATTTTTTGTTCAATTTTTTCTCACCTAGATTGTGAGTCTCTAGAGGCAAAGAGATCTGCCTTTTTTCTCCTTGGTTCCCAGCACCTCTCATAATGTTCTCACATTGCAAGTGCTCAAAGTATGTTCACAAGGATGATGACTTTTAGTGATTCCCACAGTGGGTAAAGTCAGAGCATCACAGAGTTGGGCCCAGCAGGTGGAAAGCGTGCACATGGAAATGCTTGTAGTTATAGATAATTAATACCCTTCTGCCATGCCTGCCTGTGTCAGAGGCTGTCATCTTGGCCCCCCCTGGATTTCTCAAAAGCTGATCATCTGTGCTCAGAGCCTCCCTTACCTGCGCCAATGTACTAAGGCAATAGGGCAGAGGATGGGGTCAGAATTTCTTTGCCAGAGAAAGAATCTCCATTTATCTAATCAGTGCTTAGAAAAGTGCAATGCAGACAGCAGACAGTAAGCTGTACTTACAGGATGGAATCTTAAAAGACCAAATTAAAATGTTCACGAGGGCAGGAAACCTCTGCAGCTTTCTGAAGAAATAACTGAAGGTGGAGACTGGCCTGGGCACTGGCCCCTCTGCCAAACACACAGAACATGGACCGACCCCCAGGGTGGAGTGCCAAACACAGGGATGAAGGGCAACAATTTTTCAGCTCAGAACAGGAGGTTCCTAGTTTGGGTCCAGGGTATAGGGAAGGAGAGATCTACACATTGAATGCAGAGGCAGAGAACGAATTTGCAGAATAAGATAAAAAACCAGAAGAGACTCTATAATGCCCAAACTGAAAATGCTGAGACTGTGTTCTTAAAAACAGTCAGTTTGTGTTAACTTGTCACCTGCTGATACCGCTGTAGTTCTTCACTGAGGAACTTGCTTATATTGGAAGTTAAATTTTCCAAGGGAGAGCCATACATTTCAAATATTCTATATCTGCAAATATTTTCAATGAAATCGAATGAAAACATATCACTTGAGACCACAGATATTTTCCACATTTTTCTTTGTTCCTCTTGGATACTTTTCTAACTTATGTTTGGTTTCATCACTTTTTAAGACAAGAAAACATATCAGTGGGACAGTTAGAGCACCAGCCCAACAGAACACTCAGAAACAAGCAACAGAAGCACATTGTTTAGGCTGCAGATCCTTTTTTTACTTTTCCATATGTTGGTCTACATGGAGCTAGTGACAAGGCAGAGTGTCTGTCACCCCGACAGCTAGTCTGGAGGCTCTTGTAGGGAGAAAAAAAAGCACAACACATTGGTTGGAAATAGAAATGGACGTTTGGATGAAATGTTTTGTAGGTAAGGGGCTTGCTTTCCAACTAGTCTGAAAAATCCTTGAGACAGAGCCATGTACCTATCATCCATAATGCATGGCTTATTTTTAGTATACATTTACATACAAAGTTGATTTGAAGTCCTCGATGAACACTTCTTTCCAAAAAAAGTTTACTGGCTGTTGCAGAGATACAGTCTCCATTTAAACGGCATCCTTCAAGATTTGCCTTGGTGGCTGGCCATGCATTTTAAAGACAGTTTCTTCTATCCTGTTTGAATAAGGAGTTCCACCCTGAAAAACCAAGAGCGACTTAATCATGCTTCATCCTGTGTCATGTTTGGCCAAAGCTATACTTCCTTTTATCCCTTTCACTCTTTGATCAGCAGGTAAGTGATATTTACAGCAATGTATAACTTTCAATGTTGTACATTAAAAGCATTGTTTTCCCAGGTACATACTGAAGACATGCCATAATTCAGTATTAAGAGGAGGCAATACAGATGGAGGAGGCAATACAGATGGAAGAGGCAAAAGAGATGAGAACTTTAAATGGAGCTCCTCTTCAAGTAACAGCAATAATAAATAAGGGAGATGAGTAATTATTGTTCTATTGCCATAACCTGCCATGTTATGAAATGAATTAAGTTCTCAAGTAGGCCTAGAGCAGGCTCGGAAATTCCACTTCAGTGTGTAGAAGTCCTATAAAATCTAGACCTATTATGAATCAAAGCAAATAATTCCTAGTGGGTCCCAGGTCCACACCAGAAATTCAAGAGCAAACCAAAACTGCTCTTGGAGAGATCGGAGAATTCTTAGCCCACCTGAAAACACACTTTCCCTGTGGGGGTGAGACCTTTTCCTGGAAGACTTCCCATACCTGGTCTGACCTTTTCAAGACTGGCTTTCCAGAGCTAAGCCAGCACAGACTGGACTTGAGGATTTGAGAGAAATAGAAAGAAATGTTTCATATGACCATACATCATTTCATCCATCTAAAATAGCTGCTGAATTGCTGAGCCAATGTTTAGAGAAATGGATGGGATGAGTACTTAGAGTTTAGTACTTCTAGAAATGCTACAAAATCTATATGGCAAATACAGTTAGGTCTTTAGATTTTTGAGGTAGCTTTTCTAAACTTTACAATAGCCAGAATTTGGTTTCAAGTTAGAACAAGAAAGCCACATAGGAACAATATTTCTTTTAAATTACTCCACACTATGAGATTACATGGGGAGCAGATGAAGGTGGAATAATAGAGTTCAAAATATTGTATTTCAAGAATAAGAAATAGTGTTTAGCAGGCCTTTTGAACATTTTGAACATGTCTAAAAGCAAAAAAACAAGCACCTAGCTAAATATTAAACATTAGGGGAAGGTTATTTGTTCAGACCCCTGCTTCATGTTGCACAAAGAAATAACAAACAGGGGTGCTGGGCTTTCTATAGAGGATGCATTTTGCATTATGAATTTAGATGCAAATGTGGTGTGGTGATCGTCAGTGTTTATCATGTTACCATCATGATATAGGCTGTAGCTTGTAGGCAAACCGCCTTAGAAAAATGGACCTCTCTAGCTTCTTCTTCTCCCCAGGAGGAACCACAGGAGCAAACTAGGCCTTTTCCTTGAGATTTCTAGTCAGAGCATCAATAACAAAGTGTAGAGCAGTGAAGGGCCCCCAAAGAAACGTTGTCATGGTCTGGGTAATGTGAACCCTCATCATTTTGATGATGCCGTTTTGAGAGAGATTTGTTATGTCCTGCCCATGTCTCATTTCCAGCAGATCTGCCGTGACCCATTTGAACTGACCAGGGACAACTGTCGGCTCCTGCAATGCAAGCCTCTCACTTCACTCAAGGAAATGGGGCCCTCAAGGGCTAGAAATTCTCCTGGTTTCATCACTTCCTGGCTTACAGTGGTGGTTGGATAGTGTGGAAGGTAGAATAACACTGAGGAAACTGGAAGCTGATTTAGTTAATATTGCCTTTTTCCTTCTTCTTCTTGTCTTTCCTTCTGCAATTCCTGAACAAAAGCTTTTCTAATAGCTCAGACAAAGCATAACCACTTCTGTTTGTTGAGCACTGTACTAAATACTTCAGCATGTGTCAGTGAATGTCATCATTACAGAGGCCCTGTGTGGTTAAGCATTTTACAACAAACAAACAAACAAACAAAAGAACCAGACAGTGGCATAGAGAGGTTAAGTACTTTGCCTGAGGTTGCACAGCTAATGAATAAAACCCAAGCTTTTATAAATCAAAAGCTGTTAACCACTATGCTATAATTGATTTTCATGAGCTACACTGACTTTTAACTCCAAATTCCTGACAAACATCCACTCATTCCCATTTCTGCTTATCTGTCATCACAACAACTTACCTACACACCACTTTTACCTTCTTAATTTATTACCTGATTTTTAAAATTAAATGTGATTTGCTTTCAGAATTATTCTTGATGTCTTGGTTGGACAGTATCACCTGCCGCTTCTATGGAAAACTGACAGAAAAGTGTTGTCAGCAGAGGCCAACTTTCCATCCTTAGGAGCTTGTGTATAATTTTGCATTGTAATTTTGAATTGTTTTTCTCAAAGTGGCACCCCTAATTCTATTTCAGGCTCCCAAAGGTCCAGATCCACTTTAAGTATGGAAAACAAATTGCTCAGAAAGTCACAGAGGGATAGACAATGGTGGGTGGAGAACACGTTATGTAGCCTTTGAAATTGAAAGTCAATAAAAGGAACAAAAAAGACAAAACAAGACTGAAGTGGGTCAGAAAGCACTACAACTCCGTTTAGTAAGAATAAAGAGAAGAACCAAACACACTATGAACTGGTTAGCCAGAACGAAGGAAGTATAAGACAAAAAAGGTTCATGCTGAAGATCAATGACCAATGAAAAGAACAAGGTGAGATTCCCTGAACACGTGTGCCTTGAGCACGTGCAGTCTCCTAGAGCTGGAATATAGCAGTAAACAAGAGAGGCAAACTCCTGTCCTTCTTGCGGAGTCCTTGTTTCTTGGGGAAGATGATATGGACCAAATATCTGTAAAGCTAGAAGAATATTTTTAAACTCCACAAAGCACTTTAGATGCTGAAAGCTGAAGGGTTAGAAGTTGTCTAGGCAAAAATTAGGAGGGTTAGAGAGATAAAAGCACTGCATGAAAAATGTCAAAGAAAAGATCTTAATAATGTCCTTGATCTCCTTACGTTTCAACTAGCTTAGCTCAGCAAGATGGTCATGAGTTTTCACCATATTTGATTGCTTTATTTTTGTACCATCTTCTGTAAAGTACTCTGGAGTCTGTTTAGGGATCATGCTGTATGATAACTTGGAAAAGAAGATGGCGTGTCTGCGTATTTTTTTCTTTTGCCATTGAAATGTCTGACATATTCGGGTGCCCAATAAGCAGACACAGATGTGAGTGAAGCAAAATAACGGAAGGAAGTAATGACGAAAAACTGAAAGTGAAAAGGCCATGCAGCAGATTTCACAAATGATTTGAACACCAGAGGTCAGAGCATATCAACCCTACGATTATGCTTCCACATGAATATCATATTACAGGAAATATATACTGGAGAAGAATTAAAAAGGTGCACAAAAGGGTAAGCAAGATCAAAAAGTCTTGGTATGCTACGGAGTTAATAACTGAGCTCCTAGGAAGGAAGAGAAGAATGCAGGGCATAAAGTGGTGTTTCTCATTCCGAGACTGAGAATTCTTGCATTTATGTGGTTGGAAAAAAAGGCAGATGCAAGACAAAAAAAAAAAAAAAAAAAAAAAAACCAATGAACTGCAGAGGCATTGGAAGCAGTGTCATTGTACATAGAGTAATTTGGGAAGCAGACTACCAAAGTTAGCAGGAGATTCTCTCTATGTGCACATACTAACCGAGAGAATTGGGAAGAGGAAATGTATACGTGCGAGGAGCACCAATGGTGGGTGGAGCAGACAGAGCTCAGCCCTCTTGATTCCTTCCAGAATGCCTCTTTCTGTTTGGGATGGTGAAGAAGAGGATGCATGTGAGGCTGTTAGTAACATTGCCTACTCTTCAGGGCTAATGAGAAATGTCACCACTTGACAAACACCGATGAAAGCTGGAAAGTAAAATGGAGGGATGGAAAGTGAATGGGAGCACTTCTTCTTGTAAGGTCAGCAAGAAATTTATCATGCAATCAACAGAAAATATCTGGGGACTTAGCAAAGACTCATTTTCCTAAGTGATGGAAAGAATTTTTCTACGACGGAGCTAGGAGAATTGCACAAAAGTCTCAGAAACTCCTGTTCATTTACCGGCTGTCCCCTCTTCCTCCCCACTGCTTCTGTCCTCTGTTTAAACTGTCCTAATTTTTAGGTAATGGTTGGGGAGCTCTTTCCAGCAGCTATCTATCAGCTGCCTTCAAAAATTAGCTGCCTTCAGAAACTCTCTCCTTAGACCACTGAAACAGGTGCTTAAGTGTTACCACTCTGCATAATATTCCTTAATATAAAACTTTTTTTGCCATCCATTCCTTCATTCACTCATCACATATGCCTTAAGTGCTCTCTGCATACCAGGTCTAGAGGCAGATCTGGAAATGATGGCGCCACCTTCCCACCCCTGCACCATGGACTTTCTGATTATCCCAAGGAGAGGGAATAGATAATATTATATTAAATAAATGAATATTTTAGGGTGCTCTAACCTTGTACACAGCTTAAGTGCATGCAAATTCTTATCCCAGTTTTAGTGGCTTTGTTTCTAAGCTACACCAAGCTGGCTGGTCACCATAACTTTGGTTCTGACAAATGGATACAGGACTAACCCTAGGTTTTGAAGCCCAATCAGGGCACATAGCCAGAAAATGTAGGAAAAAAGCATCATCAGTGCTGTCAGTTAATAAAAATATTGTCATTTTTTATTATTCTATATAAATATTTACTTTCTAATTTTGTATTTGTAATTCTGTCTTCCTTTTTAAAAGAGGCGCCCTCCCCTGTCCCCAGCTGTATAGGCTTTAGGCCCCGTAGAACTTTGAGCTGCCCCTGGTGGGGAGATGTGAATTCTTTCAAGGCTCTGCTATTCTCTAGCTATGAAAACTTGGGTCGGTCACTAAGCTTATCTATTTATTGTTGTTATTATGATTATTTTACCTCATTTTTTAAGCATACATAACAATACTTTCAATGAATGGTAGTGGTGATTACCTTTAGAGAAGGTAATCCATGGAAAAGTACTTGAGAGTTAAAACTCTGTATTAGTTAAGGCACTATTTAAAAACCCACTGGCCCTCCCTTCGGTTTGGCAGTGCATGGACGACAGTACTTCAGCTTCAAAGGGCATCTGTGGGACTTCCATTGTCTGGCTCTGCGATTGCTATCTATCTTTTCATACATTTAAGCCCTGACTCACTATCTAATCCCAAACTCCCTCAAGTGGACATCGAATTACCTCCTTACAGCTCCCTTTGGACCTAGCACTGAAGCACTGTAAGTCTTTAATAAATGTTTGTGAATTTGTTCAATTTGCTTGAATTCTAAGATTTGGCACTATTATCATCCACCTATCCATCTGTCCATCCACCCGTCCATCCACCCATTTAACAAACATCTAACAAGTGCCTATGTGTGCTGCTGTGGAAGCCCAGCGTGTGAATGAATGAGAGTGGGGCTGCTCCGGTGGAAGTGGGCTGGAGGACCCGGAGCCCAGCCCGACTGGCTTCCTCTCGGCAGCATTTGACACATCTGTGGGTGGGAGTGGGTGGTGTGTGCAGGCCCCTAACCCCAGAGCATCACTCTGCCAGGTCCTTACTATGCCAGGTGCTGGTGCTAGAACAATTAACACTATGCAACGCCTCTCCTCCAAAGGCTCGCATTGTCGTGGGGAAGACCGAGAGGTAAAGAGACAAATCATAACCTTGCCTAAAGGAGTTAAAGAAAGCTGCGCAGTGGGGCTATCTTCAGAGGCACGTCTTGAAGAATGGGGGATCAATGCAGCAGACGTGAAAAATGGGAGTCACTCAGGACAGGAATCAGCATCAGCAGCGGCATAGAGATGTGCAAACACACGCCAGTGAGGAAGACAAGGGTCTTCTGCAGCTCTGACACAGCACACCTGGAGGTGGAGCAGAGGCCTCGGTGGCAATGGGCTCCTGCAGAGTTTTGTTGACTCTTTATCCTGAATGCAATGAGCAGCCACCAGAGGTTTTGCATGGGGCGATACGATCAGCCTTGTGTTTCAAAGCAGATATAGAAATACCTAAATGGTTCTGAGCAGCCGGAACTGGAATCCTACATCCAGATTCCATAATGATTTGTCACTTGGCATATGATGACCGTGGATTTCTTCGGGATGATTCATAGAAGGTGCTCTCACAGATTCATCCCTTCTGATAGTAATTGTATTTAATCTGAAATGTGGAGCTTCCATAGCGTGATGAAAGAGAAAGCAAGCATGCTTGCAACATAACTCCCTTATTTTAAAAGCTTTCAAAAAAAAAAAAAAAAAAAAAGAATTCTGGACCAAGGAACTACAACATTCACTTTCTTTCTCTACCTGTACATTTCTCCTAAACAATATTCTGAGATTTCTCCGTTGATTAAAGTTAGGACTTCACTGTGGGGACCCTTGAGTTTTAGACAAACATGGATTACTCTTTGGATAATACTGTGCACAGTGAGATAGAATATGCCTACTTTTGTGTATCTAAAAATGATTAAGAAGTTCTGTCCTGAATGTGAAAGTCAGAATGAAATGACACACATTAGGCACAAAGAAGTAAAGTACCACCCAGAGGGCAAAAAATATGAGTTTCAACATGGGCATATCTGTAGGTCTATCAAAAATATGATAAGGCAGAAAAAGCTGCTTGCATTACCATCCACGTCTCTGAATTCCCCCAGAATTCAAGCACCAGTCAAGTGTGCGGAGATCAGGCACTTCCCTGGCAGGTCTTCCGGGCAGAATGAGGTTCCCAAAGAGCAGAAATGTTAATAATTAACTTCAATGTGGGGCCCTTCATTAAGAGTTCATATTTGTAAATGTTTTCTGATCCTCAGATAAGCTGTTTTCTATACCAGCCCTCCCTCAGGAACTCCAACTTTTATCCGCCCCCCTTGCTACCTGGGGAGGGGGATGGCTGGCGGTGGGGCTGTGTTTTGGGAGGAAGAAAGTTAGAGCGCCTCTGCACCTGGGAAAATGCTAATTCCTGTTTTTAAGAAAATAGGCTAAGAAAAGGCTCAAGGGAGTCTAGGACATCAAAGAACTCTTTTAAAACAACTTTTTTGACGATTTAAATGAAAATGAGGCAGACATATATGGATTAAATTTCCCCTTAAAGCAGCCTGAGGTTTAAAGATTAAGGGGGGGTGAGATGGAGGTAAAACGTATTGGGGGTTTACTATCAGAGTTTCAACTAACCTGAAACTCACTGTGTTAACCCATGGTGCGTCCGCGTGGACTCTGACAGGCGGGCTCACGTGCACACACACAAGCCCGCACACACGTGTGCCGCGTGGCCGTGAAACAGTCCCTTCACAGCTGATGATTTATGCAGCTTGCCAGGAGAGAAGTAGGCCACGCCAGCCTTGAAAGCACTTTAGTTTCGTTGTTTTTGCTCATGAAGGACATGTTGTCCTGTAATTACTCTGTCATTTCTTAAAAGGTGAAATCCTTAACAGGTTTATGCTTTATGTGTTGCTGTGAGTGTTCTTGTCAGAGCATGTCTAACCAAGTTGGAATCCTCATTCCATATCTCCTTTATGAGGAACGAAGAGGAACTGGACATTTTAACATGTGTTGAAGCATCTGGAAGAAAAAAAATAATAGTCAGGGAGGGCATAGATAAGGTACTGAAAAATTGCAGACAACATTCCTGTTTCCTCTTTGGGTCTCAAAATACCTACAAAATACTTTGTCATTAACTTCTTTCTTCTTTTCTCTCTCTGTCAACAAACAAATATAATTTTCTATCTATATGTGGTAACGGAATAGGTCAGGGTAAAAAGAGCTAACGTTTAACTCAGAGGAAAAATGAAAACCATGTAATTCCAACCAATGGAAATGTTACATTTATGTTTTAACACTTAGTAAAATTTAAAGGACATGCTGGCATTGATCAGCTTAGTTATTTTTCTCTGTATTACTGACAAATCTTCCAAGGTTAGTGAATTAAAAAAAAAAAGTTTGAGAGCCTCAAATAATCAGGAATTTTACTGTTTCAAAGATCAAATGCAATAGGAATGCAATTCATTTTTTTTCCATACCAAAATTAATCTTGCAGTTTGAAACGTCTAGCATTGTGAAATGTTATAGGGCATGTCTGGGCCAAGTCAGAATGAACAGTTAGCAGGCTTATCATCAACTTAGGAATGATGTTCTAATTTCATGAATTGTAAAAAGTCTTGCCTTCTCTAAGTCCACGGGAAAGTCAGATCAATAGGTGAAATGTCTGTGCACGATATGGGTTTGTATGATTAAGAAAGCAGAAGTCTAACCTCTGTGTATGATACAGGCAGTTACTTTCTGGTGAGTTCTCAAGGCTAGGTCTGCTACCGACATTTAAACTGCGATCGTCAAACACAGTTCCCTATTCATTTTGACCCAGCCCGTAGCAACATAGCCACTGATTGTTCTATCAGCTACCTGCACTCTGCCAGGGCAGGTTAAAAATCAAGCTCTCCTTCTTGTCCCCTACCATCCACACTATTGCTTAAAAAATCTCTGTGAACCTTTGAAAATATGACCCAAAACAATCATGGAAGTCAATGCTGAGGGTCAGCCAGTGCACAATGGTTTATAACCACAGTACTGTTTATGTTGAGAGTCCTTTCTGATTGTTAATGGTATCATCTTTGTTAGCCAGTGCTCACGCCAAACTGATTGTTACATATTTTGAATATTGTCCTTGAATGGATGCATAGTGATGGCTGTCCTGAATTACCCAGGTTAATGTCACTGCCTCTCAATTAACACTGCCACTGACTTAGTTTAGGCCCTGGTGATAGTCTGTCCTGATACAGCATGAGACCAGCTGCATTTGCCACAGAATATGGGCATGTTGAGATATGTCCAGGTAGGCAAGGTTCCCTACTAGGGCTCTATTATCAGGATAGATTTAGAACCTTCAAGAAAAACAAAACAAAACAAAAAGATTCAGGGAAGATAGAAACTAAGGAGGGAGTTTTGGTTCGAGAAAGATAGGCTAAAAGTCAGAGGAAAGAGGTGATTCTGAAATTGACAATGTGTCTGTACTCAGCCGGCCTTGTAGCCTTTTGCCTGAGACTCAGGGCAAAATGGATGCAGGTGAAAACTAAAAGTTAAATTCACCTCAATCATGACAGGACATTGGACGTGTAGCCTTTGGCAGCATTGATTTCAACACCTTCTGCAGCCAGGGAAAGAGGTGTCCTTGGCAGAGACCTCAGTTCCATCAAAGCCTTGATGTAAATGCTGGTGGGTGGCTGCAGGAACAGCAACCTCGGCCCCTTGAGTGTATGTTAGCAACAAAACTGCCCATTAGGAGGACACTGACAGCCGTGGGAGCTATGAGCACAGGACACCAGTGTTCCCATGCACCCATGCACTGATTCCAATTGATATTTATTGAGTTACTACTATTTTCCAAGAATCAGGGATTAGGGACACAGCAGGAAAAAAAACAAACCTACCTTTTTGACCATTTACCACAGTGAGAAATATGTTTTCTATCCCAACCAGTACACACACATACGTATGCACATACACCTCCATGTATATTGAAACAAAGTTTCAGGAAGCAATTTTAACCCTCGCCATGCAACGCACTTTAATATTTTCTGTATCTACTGCATTTTCTATTATATTTTCTCCTATATATTTTTTTTTTATTTAAAAAGATATACTGGTCAATCCTAATAAATTGATTTATGTACCATTAATGGTCCGTGACCTACAGTTTGAAAACCACTTCTCTAATAGGAATTGCAGCTATTATATCTAATATTTGTGAAGCATTTACTATATGCTAGGCACTGTTCTAAGTACATTACATATGTTAACTTATTTGGTCCTCATTACTGCGTTCACCTAGGTTTTAAGTGGAGGGAGCAAGATTTAGTTCCAGACAGTCTTGAAGTCCTACATGCTCAACCAGGGAGGAAGGAAATAGTGAGCATCACAGAATAGTCAAGGGAACTAGATACCTTTGAAGATTCCCAATTCTATTTAGGAAAAAAATTTAGTGGATGTGGTCTATGATAGTCAAGGAAATAATGCCCCGTGACTATTATTGCAAACCTATAACCTTCATGCTGTTATGCCTGGAAAACACAAGTGATTCCCCACTCCAGCCCTGCTTCTGCTAGAGTCAAGTGCTTTCAGTGAAAATTTGATCTTTTCATCCTCTGACTTCAGAACCTTCAGTGGATTTCCAGGACTCACTTGAAACAAATCCACTTGCCTTAGCATGGTATGTGTGTCCCTTTGTGCCCCAACCTGACAACATGTTCAGCCTCAATTCCCATCACTCCCCGGCAAGCATCTACTCTACAACTAGGCCTTAGCATCTGGCAACCATAAATATACCTCGGCCTTTCCTGCCTCTGTGCATTTGTGTGTGCTCTTGGTCTTTGAATATTTCTTTACTCTGTCTAGAATTCCATTCTTATATTCTCTTCTGGTTGCTTCATACTCATTCTTCAAGAATCTGTTGGCTTCTAAGTGAAACCCTCTTTTACCCTTTTCCATACTCCTCACACCATTAGGAGGTACCTCTTGTTTCATCGCCCCTTGTACAGACCCCTATTATTTCACTTATTATTTGACATTATAATTATGCTTTGCCTATGCAATTCCCTGAAAGCAGAGCCTATGGCATGTCTCATTCTTGCTACTCAAGAGGAGGACTTGGGACTTCCTTTCAAAACACAAATTTAAAAATCAAAACCGTAATGAAAAACATCTACTGTTTAATGCTTCTTTCTGTCCCAAAAACTACTTTAATGGCTGAGGACATGAGTTTAGTCACATTGGGCTGTAGCTAGAATTGGAAATGTCTATCAGGAGTAACATAGTATGCCTAGAGGCAGAAGCCAGGCCACGTTACAGCCTCTTGGAGAAGACTGGAATTCAAACACAAGAGAGACCAAATGAATAATTGAGGAATTATTCATATTTGACCCATATAGGAATGGGTCAAGCAGGTTAAAATTTATATAAAATATAGGGATTTCTAAATATGAATACAAAATCATAAAAGAAAGCACTAATACATACAAATTCACAAAAAATTAAAAAGGCCTGCAAATTTAAAAGCACAATAAAGGGAAAACAATAATAATAAAATAATTAAACAATAATAACAATAAAAAATGTCTAAACAGATTTGATGATATCTTTAATATATAAAGAGTCTTTATAAATAAATAAGACAATATGACCTTTACAACCAGATAATACAGAAAGGCAATTTACAAAGAATAAATCACACATACACATACAAACATACATTCTGTGTCATCAAGTTTCAACCAGTGGAGAATAACCAGTCGGAGGTACATATAAGAGGTTTATTGCAATGATGTGGCTTACATAATTGTAGGAGCTAGCTAGGCAAGTTTGAAATCCATCATGTGGATTTTTTCCTTTGTCAGGAAAGGTAGACTGAAGCAGCTATCCATGGGTGGAATTTCTTCTTCTTCAGGAAAGAGCTGTGCTTTTAAGGCCTCTTAAGTGATTGAACCAGGCCCATGTAGATTACCTAGGATAATCTTTCTCACTTAAAGTTAACTGATTATGGACTTTAATCACTTCCAAAAATATCTTCATGGCAACACCTAGTGATGTTTGATGTGTTAACTTAGCGTGTCAAGTCAACACAATAAAAATGTCACAGTCTATCCTTCCAAAATTTGGCACTATACACATTTCCTTAAACCCTATTTATCTCTAAGTAAAAAAAATAACAGTCACATTTCTGCCTAACATGGAAAAATTATCCTGAATATAACTGAAAACACACCAACCTTTTCCCCAAAAGAAGATATAAAGTTTTAGGGAGTTGTTCCCTCTTCTTTGATGTCCAGTTACTTCTTTGATATTCAATAATTTAAATATTGTGTTATAAAGTTAATTAATAATACATCTTATATTAGATAATAAGGGGATAAGAAAAAAGAAAACAAAACATTCCATACATATATGCACAAACACACAGACACACACACATATACAAACATACTCATATCAAAATAAGGAGGAAATACTCACAACATATATAGTCTTACTGGTCACATAGTTGTAGCTGAGATTTATAACTACCTTCTTCCACTAGCCATTCTACATTCCTGTTTCCCTCAGCAAGCACTTCAGGTGGTCATAGTTGTGTTCCTGGTGAAGCAATGCTGTGTGGAATGCGTGGTGGTGAAAAAGCATTCCGTATGTCTATGGATGGTATCTTTGGCAGAAAAATTATGTGCAGGGAAGGCAAATCCACACCCACATTAAGTGTCCATTCCAGTAAGATAAAGCATTGCTCCTCCCAGGATAAAAACAGTCCAATGTAATCAACCTGCCACCAGGTAGCTGGCTGATCCCCCCTGGGAATGGTGCCATATCAGGGCCTTAGTGTTGGTTTCTTCTGCTGGCAGACTTAGCACTCAGCAGTGGCCGAGGTCAGTCCAGTCTTGCTGAGTAGAAGTCCATGTTGCTGAACACTCGCATAACTTCCATCCTTGCCACCATAGCCACTTTGTTCATGAGCCCATTGGGCAAAGACAGGAATAACTGGGGACAGAAGGTGACTGATATCCAGAGGAAGGTCACTCGATTATTAAAATCCTCTGCTGATGAGGTCATCCTTTGATTAACATTCATACGAGACACTAATATATTTACATTCTTTGCCATTCAAGAATGTCTTTCCACATACCTCTTTCCCAGGCCTCCTTGTTGACAATTTTACAATCATTTTCCTTCCAGATTCCTGACCATCCATCCAAACTGCTGGCCACAGACCTTTATAGACTCTTACCTCTTGTCATTTCCCCTTCTAGTTCATCTCCAGATGCCCTACTTGAAGTTTTGCCCACTGGGAGAATTTCCCTTCACTACTGTCCTTTGGGGATGTCCCAGGAAGGGGCTGAGTGCTGTAGCTGTCCATTTGGGTAGTACCTCAATATTGGGTAGAAACGTCTATAAACCAGGCTCACATTTTCTATTCCTTAGTTACCTAGTCATAGAAAATGTATTTGTGTGTGTATGTATATATGTGTGGGTGTATATATATCTGTATATATAAATATATATGTTTATATATATTCAACCTCACTTTTAAATGAATTAATGTAAAATAAAACAAAAAAATCAGCTTTTTTAACAGTTGCACTACATTTTATGAGTATGCATCTAAAGCTAGCATACAAATTAAAAATTGTGTATTTAAATTTCTTAAATTTCTAAAAGTACAATAGTAAGTATAGCATCATTTCTCAGTAAGTTTAACATAGTCAATTTCTTCTCCACCACTGGAGTAGTTTCTTTGGTGGAGCATCAGACAAGACAGTCAGCTTGCCAGGCAAGTAGCTAGGGCCATGTTACAAGATTTACATACTAGATCTTTGAGCACCAGAGAAATAACAGCAGAACATAATGCTCACCAAATATGAAATATGAGGGAACCGAGACTTTCAGACAAAAGGACAAATTTGTACCCCTCATTGCATGCTCTAAATAAATAAACAAGCCAACCAGCCAGCCAACTTAGGGTAAGGATTATTTTCAAAGTCAATATTAAACTATACTTCAGTAAAAACAACTGTTTATTGAACATTTACTCTCTTTCAGAAGCATGCTAGGTTCTGGGGCTATAAAGATGAACATATCTTGTCATTGAAGAGATTGTACATCAAAGTAAAACAAATATCCTTTACTTAAGATGTTTGTATTCTGAAAGATATGAAGAATAATTGCTGAGAATGTATACTGAGACCCACATAAATATAACAATCTATACATAAAACCATGTATATTTATATATTAATGATAAAAGAGGATCATTACTTATGTCTTGCTGATAATATAGCTTAAAATAATAGCATGATAACTGTTATAAAATAGTGTTCATTTTATGCCAAACAATGAGATATATGCTTTTTGCACATGTATTAGCCAATTAATAGTTCTGGAAAACCTATGGTTATATTCTCGCCATGACACAGATGAGATAATTGAGACTTAAAGAGATCACTTAACCAATGCCCCCATACCAGTATAAAGTTGAGGTGGGATTTCTGTGTGAGTCTAAATCTCATGCTCTTATCCACCAAGTGAAGCTTCTTATGGAGAGATAGCAAACACTTCAGTTCGTCATCAGTAAGAACTTTATGAGTTGACCCCTTTGCCTTAGTTATCCATCCCCAGTTTATATGGTATAGACAATAAAAAGTGCTGGGTTTGAGTTCTGGCTTCTCTGTGGTCTGGTTGTGTGACCTTGGCAAAGTCATTTAACCTTGCTGATCTTCCATACCTTATCTATAAATGTGTTAAATAGTAAATAGCTTATATTATTGGGAACTCTTAGATAGTTAAGTGTTTTGTAAATTGAAAAGGTGACTCCAAATGTAAAATGTCATCTACCTTCTTTGCAATGTTGAAAGAGGCTAAATGCAAGTTAAACATAATAAGTAACAATTTTGAAAATTCTCTATATGACTATTTTACCAAAGAATTATTATCATCCTCATTATAAAATATAAACTCAAAGAAACCAAGTAAGGAAAACAGTAATTCCTGAAAGAATTTGATGAAGGAGCTAAAAAGATTTCTACCCGAAAGGCAAGTGAGTGCTTACACCCACCAGCTGAGTGATGTTAGCCAAGTCATTTAATCTCTCTAAGCGTCAATTTCCTCCTTTACAAAACTATGGGGTTGGGCTAAAGCTAAATAATCTCTAAGTGCCCTTTCAGGTCTAACATTCTATCAACCAAAACATTCAGGATCCTCTGGCTGTGACCACTGTCCACTTTGCTCTGATCAGCCAAGAGAATCTTAGAAAAATCTTCCGCCCAATTGATCAGGGTGCATTTCAACCACAGAAACTCTAAAGATAGCATGCCTTTTGGTCTGCTTTTCTGAATTGAATTAACCTCTCAGCTTTGTAAAATATATCTTTCATTGACTTCAATGCCAACCACTTAATCCCTGGAAATTAATTGAGGGAGTTTGAGTTTGAATTTCCCTGGTGTTATTGGTGTATGGAAAATCTTGTTACTTAAATCTCACTTTTGTGTGTTACATTGTAATTTTTAAGAGATCATCATAGCAATCTCCTGTTTCTGTTAACTGTCTCTGAAAATCCAAATGGGTTTGTTTCTTAAATTGTTAATAACCTTACCCAGTCACACAAATTATCAAGTATATGGACTACAGTTGAACACAAACTCATTTTATTTGATGAAGGCAAGAAGAATACAAAGATTTCTATTTTGAGAGTAAAACTGCCAGGGTGAATTACTTGGAATGCAGTTCAACATGATGAAATGCCATAAATTATACTGAAAATCTCTTTGTGTAGGTATTCAGCTCTGTATGCTTTTATTGATAAAGCAGCAATTTTTTCCTCTTTTTTATGAGGACTAACAATTACATTACTCTGGGAAAGAATTTGACTTCTATTAGCTGACTACAGCACTCATATAGAAAACTCTTACTGTCTTACACTAATTTTAGCAGAAAAAATATCCCCCTAAGAAGGTCTATCTCGTACCCTGCGTCGTACCCTGCGTCGTTTGGGGCTCCGCTGTAGGAGTAGCTCAAGAAAGCAAGTCATTTCACTCAAGTTAAAGCACGAACTAAGGTAGAAAGTATTCTCAGATACAACGTAACAAATGTACTGCTGCATAAAGATGCTTTTTTCAAACAAAAGTCTGGCAGCGCTGGAGAACGGGAACAGAAGGTAATACAGAGTTCTCCCAGGCTGTACTTGAAGCTCTCAGTGTGCTGGACGGTTCCCCACACACTTTTCCCCAACTGGGCGTGCGTTTTGGCAGTCTTCTGTTTAGGTTCTGCCATTCGATTTTCAAAAAATTGCTACGGTATACAAAAATTAAAAAAAAAAAAAAAAGATCAAGGTTTTTAAGTTCCATATGTCTGAGAAAAGTCTTCAGTAGTGACCAGCTGCATTCCAAAGAAACCTGTTTGAAAGTTTGGACAAAACCTCTGCGAGTTAGAGAGGAAAAGGCCTCGTTCCCTTTGCATTAGTCACTCTGTAAAAGATTAATCCTAATGAGCCACTTTCTACAGGCAGGCACACCCAGACTTTGCATTACATACCTACGATTTCTCAATATTTAGGCCAAAATGTGTACACTCAGATGCTGATAGATACCGTCTTTCCAGAAACCATTAACCACAGTATTAACTGTAATAACTTAGTGAGTTTAAGGAATGAGGCCAAGCAGAGGGGAGTCGCTGAGGAAAGAGTCGTTCAAAGCTGTGTAAAAGAACACAGTGATGGAACTTAGGTTTCTAAAAACAGAACAGGAAGAACACCCAGGCCACTAGCTCTACCTTTCATCTATGTGTTCTACACTGCCGTGCCTTCCTCCGTGTCTTTGCTAGGTCAGTTTTCAGCAGGTAGCGCTGCTAGCTTAATTGATTTCATCAGTTAATGGCAGCCACTGTGATGGAGTTTGAAGTTTTTTATTCAAAGAATCAGCATGGAGACAGAACTTCCCAATACCTTTGCCAGACCCTGGGAGGACAACTGTATACAGGATTGCTGCACTGACCCAAGAGATTTCAGCAGTTCACTACTTCTGCACTATGGCACAACTCCACTGCAGCCCAGCACGGGAGAAACCTACTGCGATGGATACATTTCTCGGAGTTAAGGGTTTATGCCTAGCCATGCTCATCCCAATGCAGTTTTAAAATTAAATTTCATTTATATCCCATGACTGTTTTACCTGATAAAAAAGATTTTTTTAAATTTTATTTTTCTCACCTGTCACTTTATTGAGACTGAGAAGACAAAAATGTAAAGCTACCGGAAAAGATACAAACACAGAGATAAAACAAAGAGGGGGCACGAGGCAGAGTGAAGCAGGAATCCTGTCGGTGGTAGCACCCGCTTTGAATTTAAACGCAAACATTTATTGAGCTACATGCACAGCATAGTGCTAGGTGATGTCCACTTAGCAAGCAGACCATAGCACCTCGTCATATTTTGGTGGGAAACACATCAATAATATTTGCTCACATTATTTTTATAAATTTTTGTGTCAAGCTCTGGCACAAAGTGAAGCACTTTATAGGCTATATCACTTTTAATCCTCACTACACCATGTGATTAAGTGCTGTAGTATTTTTAACATTGTTCTCATTTTGTAGATAAGCAATCAGAGGCTCAGAAAAATAAGTAACTTTGCCCAAGATCATAGAGACAATAAATGGGCGATCCAAGAATCAAACCTAGATCTTCTAAACTCAGGCATCATGCTCTTCAGGATTATGATGCAGTGACTCACCACGGATACAAAAAAAAATAATACCAGCCTATTGGAATAGAGGGTAAAACAGAGGTAGGAAAAAGTTCTTTGGGAGAACAATGGAAGGTATAATTAATTTTAACTGCTTTCATTAGGAAGTTGCTTGCAGACATATGGTTGTTTTGGTGCCTTCAAAAAGTTACCAAGAGTTTTGAATGCCAGTTTAAAGTATTTGGATGTCATTTTCAGGAACTGAGGTGCCCTCTCACCTTTGTGATTCAGGGTTGTAACATGTAAGCAGAAGGGAGGGTTTGAGATGAGGGCCTGCTTAGGGCAATGGTCAGTGCTACCCAGTGCAGTAATTGCTAGCCAACTAGTGGCTGGCAAGCACTTAAAAAGTGGTTAGGGAGATGGAGAAATTAATTTTTTAAATTAATTAAAATTTAAATTTAAAAATTGACCCTCAATTCAGTTATCGGAAACTGTTTTTGTATGTTTAGAACAACTTTACGTGTGAAAGTCTAATTTTTTAATTGTAAATTTTATGATGTCTAAATACAGATCATGTATTTCTGATGAATACTTAACAACTGATTGAAATAGTCTGTAAGTGTAAAGTACATTTTAAATTTTAAAGGCTTAGTAAGAAAACAAGAATGTGAAATATCTCAATAATATTTTGTATTATTTCAGATATGTTGGAGTAAATAAAATACATTATTAATCTCACCTGCTTCTTTTTACCTATTTTTAATATGGCTACTAGAAAATTTAACATGATATGTGTGTCTCATATTGCATTTCTATTGGACAGCGCAGGCTTAGACTTCAGACAAAGACTTTCATAAGAACTTGGCAGAAAGGGAAAATCTGTGAAATCTGGAAGACACAAGCCTCAGGCTCTGTGAACTTAATGCCCAGCACATCTTGTTTTGAAGAAACTAGTGGCACAATAGATACCTGCACCTGAGGTGGGCAGCCTGTAAAATCAAAGAGCAGGGCCAAGAGGATGTGGCGGTAGGCCCAGAAGAAGCTAGGGCAGGTATACTATTCTAGGAACCGCAGCAAGAAGCGGAAGCCACTTCCTTTCTCCCTAAGAGGCAAGCTCCATGCAATCAGCAACTGGTAAGTATGTTTCAGTCATGGATTTGGTTAAGTCTGTTCTGTGCCTATTTCAACATCCTCTCAGCTGTAGTCTGCCTTTACCTTCAAAGGGATACAATATACCTTTACCTGGATTCTTAGGTACCCTCCTTTGCTGGTGGCAGAAAATTCAAACCATGTAAGCTCTGGATCGTGCAAGGAAACATTCACCTCAGCCCCTAACTACCTAACCATCACAAAACCCTAAGACAGTCTCCTTTCCCTGCTGGCTCAATATTTTTCAGACCTGCTTGATAGTCTATTCTTCCCAGAGAGCTTCAATCTGTCATTAATAAAACTTTTCATACCCTCTTGGTGTGTGTATGTGGCACCATCAGGTATGATATCTGAGACGAATTTTGGGTGGTTAGTCCATCCATCTTTGTGGGGTGATTACAAAGCATATAATTATAATTGACAAGTTTTTGTTTTCAACTTATTGGAAGTATTGCTCTACTCTCTTTTGATTTTTATTGTTGCTGTGATGATTCTGCTGTCTGCTGTCAGTATAATATTACTAATTTGAGTATTTTTTTCCTTCTCTTTGGCTGCTTTTAGAAACTTCTTTTTTACTTTGGTGTTCTGAAGTTTAACCATATGTATCTAAGTGTGGATTCAATTGTATTTATCATATTTAGGGTTGCTTGTATTTTCTGAATCTGATAATTCATGTTCATAACAATTTTGGAATAATTTCTCAATTATAATTTCAATTGTCTCTTCTCTATTCCCTCTGTTCCCTTCTTCTAGACTCCTTGGGAATATTTGTCTTCCATATTATCCTTCTTTTTATCTTCCTATGTTACATTATAAGGATAATTTTCAGAGATCTATCCTCCTTTTTCCTAATCCTCTCTTTAGCTAGATCTAACCTTTTGTTTAAACAGATCTTTAGTTTTATATTTTCAATGACTATATTTTAAAAATTTTGTATGTTCTATTTCCTTTATTTCAATGGCTAACTCTAGTCTCTTTGTAGTTCCTCTTCTTTTATCATTCTCCCACTGCCTTTTAAAATATTTATCATTTTAAACATAATTATTTTATAATCTCTAAACTTATGTGAGGATAGGATGTACATAATCCTTTGTTTCTTGTGTATGATGGCTATTATTTATGGAGAATTATTTTCCAATGTGTTTTTTAAATTCTGAATTGTGAGCTCATTTTGAATAGAGTTTTTTCTGTGAGAATCATATTCAGCCTGTTGAGAGTCCATAAATGTTTTATGTTTGCTTGTACACATCATTCCAGTTTGAACTTATGACATGTAAGTGTCTTAGTTTGGGGGGGTCCTTGCCCACAATGATAATATAAATTTAAAAGCACATTGGCCTAAGGGAAAGCATGAGGTTATAAATTCTCAAATGTGTAGTTTTTTTCCCCTGCTTAGAGCTTATGTTTATAAGAAAAATATCCTTGTTGTTTTCTTATACAGGTGGGCAGGTTGTTTGAATTTATGCTGTCCAGATCCAGATTGATAAATGGGGTCTCAGTTATACCTCTCTCCCTTCTTAGGGCTTCTAGGCCTTACCTCTTGCCCCTTGGCTGCTGAGAACAGTGACCCCTTTCTACCAGCACTAAAGTGTCAGCTCCAGCCCACTGCACTGTTTATCAGTTTCCTATTTATTTTTGAAACCTGGGGGTTTTCCTCACTTTCCTGTGAACTGGTCCATGCATTTAAAAGGATGTGTGTTATTATGATTACTTTTTAATGTCTAAGTGTTTCATAGCTAGGAGAGTTTTCAAGCTATCTAGTGTATGATTGCTAGAAACAGAAGTCCTCAAAAAGCTTTTCCTCCTTTTTTTCTCTAGCATGTACCCAGTATGCTTTGAAATTGGAGAACACTAGAATGTGGAACATGTCAAATTTCACAGGCTCCTGGATGCATTTGGAGTAAATAAAGGAGTGATACCTCTACATATTAACTTAGACAGTTTATGCCACAAATTTCTCTGATGCAAGATGGAGAGTAGCTGTGTTGTGTTGGTGCATACTTATTCATAAATGCATATTTATTTGTGTACATAAATGGATACATATATAGACATAGATATTTTACTTTGGAAATTACTGCTTGTCAGCGCCTGCTTCTGTCTTACCCAGCTGTGTTTCTTAATTACTTCTCCTGAGGGGTGACATTCACTATAGTTCCCAAAGCAGTCTGTATTCAGAGCAGACAATATCTGCTTCTCTCACAGCCCCAGTGCAGTGAAATTTGATCAGCCCAGCCCTAACCATTGTTCTCCTGTGTTTTGTGTACTACTATTTGGACAAGACTCATTGCCCCATAATGACCATTGAGCTACTGCTTTTCTGCATGTGTCCAAGTTTCTAGACTGAGTTCTTCATTAGTTTTTGCCCATTGTCTTGAAATCCGTATTCTGAGAGACCCTAACCCTAAATCTGAATTCTGATCTACTTTGTTCTCGCCAGTGTCTCTCCCTCATAAAAGACCACTGGCTGCCAATTGTTGATATGATGACAGAGGTACTACAACCACAGTCCAACCTCTCAGAGAAATCTCCAAGTAAAGCTTGCTTGAATTCTCCACATACATGTGTTGCTTGCTGACCTGGGATCCTGAGACTTCCTCTTAAAAAAGGGTGCATATTTTCTAATTTGTTTATTATTTAGATACCACATTCTTTAGACACCATGCCTTGCATAAATTTCCTGTGTTCATGAGAGGGATCATTAATATTCACAACCAAGTTTCCATATAAGTCATTATCAACTATTTGCATAAGGTGAATAAAAATTTTAATACCCATGAGTGGTTAAATATATACTTACATATATTCTTTCCATTTTAAAAGCAAGACAGTTCAATAGAAGATGGGTTGCCAAAATATTCATCCAAGTTAATAATTTTGATATTTATTTGCAAGCCTGACTTAGCTATTGATCCTTAAAATAGAGATAAGAACTCCTTTCTTGTTGGGTTTTTATTTTTACAATAATACAATAGACCATTCTTTCCATAATTGTTCTTAATATGAGCATTCAGTTCCAATTCTCTATGGGAAATCTATAATAAAAATTGGCCACTTGAAACGTACAGCCTCAAAACATAGTAGATATTCTCTTTTGATAAAGCAGACAAAAACATACATTGGGGAAAAGAATCCTTATTCAATAAATGGTGCTGGAAAAACTGGATAGCCACATGTAGAAGACTGAACCAGGATCCACACCTTTCACCTCTTACCAAAATCAACTCATGCTGGGTAACAGATTTAAACCTAAGGAGTGAAACTATTAGAATTCTAGAGGAAGATGTTGGAAACACTCTTCTAGACATTGGCCTAGGCAAAGAATTTATGAAGAAGACCCCAAAGGCAATCACAGCAACAACCAAAATAAATAAATGGGACCTGATCAAGTTAAAAAGCTTCTGCACAAAGAAACTGTCGCAAGAGCAAACAGACAACCTACAGAATGGGAGAAAATTTTTGCAAGCTACAAATCTGATAAAGGGCTGATAACTAGAATCTACTTAGAACTCAGGAAAATCAACAAGAAAAAATCAAACAACTCTATCAAAAGGTGGGCAATGGACATGAACAGAAACTTTTCAAAAGAAGACAGAATAATGGCCAAAAAACATGAAAAAATGCTCGACATCTCTAATCAGGGAAATGCAAATCAAAACCACAATGAGATATCACTTATCTCCAGTGAGACTGGCCTTTATCAAAAAGTCCCAAAACAATAAATGTTGGCGTGGATGCGGAGAGATAGGAACACTCATACACTGCTGGTGGGACTGCAAACTAGTGCAACCTCTGTGGAAAGCAATATGGAGATACCTTAAAGAGATACAAGTAG